>PJEM01015477.1:0-29806 GCA_004023845.1 Helogale parvula
TGACATTTTCTAATCTGAAATTGTTAGTTCATGTCCTTGGAGGAGTAGACACCAAAAGGGATTATGCGTGCAAGAATTTTGTTATAGGTAATACTTGTGACAGAAAATACTTGTGAAAAAAAGCCGGGAAAGTCAACAGATGATGATTCAAATCTGACTCCAAGTGAAGAAGGGAAGCAAGAGTAAGTTTGGGTAGGAGCGTCCTAGATATTAGTGCAGTTAAGGCATGTACTGTAAGGCTATCAAGGAATTCTCTAGGAAAAGCCAGCCATGAGAGAAGGCCCAGCTCCCATTTTCCCAGAAACTCCCTGCCTGGCTTTACCACTGGATGAGAGTAACTCCTGGAAGCTTTGGTGTAAACACTGGCTGTTCACAGCACTGCAGCCTGGTCCAACTCTCTGTAGCTGGGGATCCATCAAGTGCATTCTTATGGTTACCAGAGTGGTCAAACTCTGCTGATAGTGGAGGCTTCCTGGGGGCCATCCTGGGACATATGTTTGCTCATGGTGCTGCAATCTGATAGATCCTACTCCTTCTCCACAGACAGCACAAGTATCTCAGGCCCTGGAGAGTCCGGCTTAGACAAGCAGGAAAGCTGCTTGAAGAGACATACTCTTTTAGGAAGGAGGAAGTGGAAGGAGTGGATGGTCTTTCACTGGAACTAAGAGGCCACACTAAAGATGGTGGATGAGAATGGAAACAGGACCCAGCAGCTGTGATCTGATCAGATGCTTGCTACTTTGAGGGAGCATTTAATCATTGTATTGTGTACTAGATTTGTGTGTGTCATACTTTACGATGCTGTGAGAGTCATCTGAAAGCTGATTAACCATGGCTATTGGGGCCACTCCCAGATATTCTTGGGATGAGCCTGAGAATTTAGTTTTCCAACTAGCTCCCAGATGATGCTGGTATTGCCAGCCCAGAGATCACACAACTCAAAGTTTAATTTTGGCAAGAGAAATGTTTGACTCCTACCCCCAAACTAAGACTTCTTTCTTTCTGGGAAGGAAAGCCACACTTTTAGGTGAAGACCCAAGGATGTACTTGTTTGTCTTGGGGACCTACTGGCTAGACCTGGTCCTTCATCTCAACCCATGTAGCAAATTGCTGTCTTTGCAGCTGCTTCTATTTGGAGGGAAGAAATAGGAAGAGGCACCAAGCACATTCAGAGATGGAAGAAACCCATGCCCGTCTATGTTATTCCTGTCACCTGTTTGGACTTGCTCCTACTTGGGACTACATTCTCCACTAAGAAAACACATTTTCTTGTCTTTGGGGTGGTCACCAGTGACTTCATGAAGGATGCAGGATCCAAAGGGGATTCAGATGATTGGAAACAAAGTAGTGGGGTAATTCAGAAAAAGGAGCTGTATGTGTCCCAAGGTACACCCTTGGTATGGTAAAGAAGCAGTTCATGCTGGTGCCATGGAGTCCTAGTGTGAAGAAGAGAACACCACTGATGACACACAAAAGCACCAAGTCATGGACACGCTAGGCTGAGAATCCGTCCTCTTTCCTGCAGGTTGGAAGATCCAGGTGGATGGGGTGGCACAAGAAAAGCCATCTAGAAAAGCCAGAGCCAAAGTGGAGCCCAAAGCAGAACTGGCAAAGGAGAGAGAGCCTGTTTGAATCCTATCTATTCAGACTATACTTGAGCCAAAAATTAAAGCCTTGAAAGGGAAACAGAAAGAAGCAGAAATGAGGAATCTGTCAGCCTGATAGGTGATTAGAGAACACAGAGAACACTTGATAATGAAAGTCAATGAGGAAATACAAGTCAATTTGCAGCTAAGTTCTCAGAGGTAAAAATGCCTTTATTTTATTCCAAAGACAGGTCATACATCATAAGAAGAGAAAAAAAAAGTGAGGTGGTTATTTTAATTATGTTTTAATGAAAGAATCACCCATTCTGGAAAATAATACACTTGCCATCTGATCTTTGGGTCCTAAGGAGACCTACTTTGCTGGCCTGCTCTGGAGTTATCCCTTTAATTAGACCATCACTGGGGGAGGAAGGGTCTCCTCTTTGAGCCCAGCCTGGCAGTGCCAGCTGATCAGGACAGGCAGCTTGTAGGGCCACAGGGTCCTATTGTTACCCCTCCTCTCAGACTTCTCCTGGGGTGACAGAGAAGCAGACACAGGGACCTCCACTGGGTTGGGAATGGGAGATGGGATCTAATACAGGACAGTAAAAGGAGGCCAGGTTTACAAAGTTACATAAACTATGAGCCCAACAGACCCCACACTTCACATTGACTTATAACTTCTGGCATAAGGCAGTGGAGGCAGAATGTCTTGAAGCCTGAACCCCCTGGCTCCTGGCCTTAAATAATCCCCCCATGTTGTAGGTGAGGCTCAATGGAGGGGAGAGAGGAGATGGAAGAGTAGCTCTCAGTATGATACAGTTGCTTCAGCAATATTCTAGACACCAGTAGGCACCTGTAAGAGCATTTCCTTTCTTTGTTTGCTCTAAAGGGTGTGGAATAACCTCTGTGCTGTGCAAATATGACCCCTGTAGGAAAATTTTCTGGGTTAAATTGCATACCCTACTATATATGTTGAAGTTCTAACACCCAGTGTAAGCAGAAAGAGTTAGGGGTCTTCAGAAAAGTAAAGATGAGACAGTTTTCATGACAAAGGAGATATTCCATGATCTGTCCTACTAGCTCTGCTGGTCCAAACACACTTCTTGCAGAACTTCCTGAGAGGTTTCAGAATTACTGTAGGTATAGCCTAATCATATCAGAGATGGTAAATCAGTGGTAAATCTCCCAGTGTTTGTTCATAAGTAGGTGAGACCCTGCATTCCTTACCAGAGGTAATGAGCCTAAGATCCATCCAGTTTATACCAGCTCTCAGAGCATGCCCTTAGCCCCTCCTGCTTATCAGACAGTTTCCTCAGCTTCCTTATAATGTTAAAGTCTAGAAGGAGTGTAAGCTTTGTTAACATAACACAGGATGCATGGAGAGGCATGGTTTTTAAAGTACATGTGTAAAACCTTATTCCTACTTTTACATGTGATAACACAGCTGTCCTTTCTGAATATACAAAAGGAATGAATATATAAAAGGAACCCTCTCACCTTTGCTCGGGGAGTCATGGCATTGGTAGTTATTCCTTGTGATATCCTTATTACTGCAAATAAAGTTTCCTTTGTGTGACAACTCCACCTGGGGTAGTCTCTATCTGTAACTCACCAAGAAGTGGGCTCAAATAAATTCAATTACACTAGTACCTCTGAATGTGAACTTATTTGGAAATAGGATCATTGCAGATGCAGTCAGTTCAGATATAGCCATACTGGAGTAGGATGGGCCCCCATCTAAAATGACTGGTGTCCTTATGAGATTAGAAAACTGAAGGACCCCATAAAAATCTGCTTTTTCCTCCTTTCCTGCTTCTATTCTTGTTAAGACCTGCATTCCCACCCCACTTTACACATGCCTCATAAGGCAAAAAGCACATGTCCTCCTTCTAAGGGACAAGGAGTTAATGACTTCTCTAGAATAGATAACATCTAAGGAAGGGCCAGGTGAGAATGACCATCATATGCACATTCCAGAACACCAGTAATAGACATCTCCACGCCAATACCCAGGCCCTTGTCTTTGTTCTAATCAGTTCCTGGATGCCTGAGGGGACACATCCCCGAGATCACAATCCTCAGTAAAAGCCCCAGACCTTGAATGAAGATGAGACTCCTGCTCCTCTTTTTTCTGAGTCTCCTAGACACTCCATCTGTATCTTCTTTCTCTTTAATAAACTGCTCTCTCTTCCTACTGGTTTACATTCAATTTCCATCCTTTATAAAGCAAAAGACCTATTTGGCTGGACCTGTGGGACCCTTCCTGGGTTCCCAGACCCAGCCTGTAGGCATCACTTATACAAGGATGGCCTTGTGAAGACAGAGAGGCAGGGAGAAGGCCATAGGAAGCTAGAGGCAGAGATTGGAGTGATGCTGCCATAACCAAAGAATGGCGGGGGAGGGGGGGGTGCGAGAGGGGTGGCCAGGAGCTGGGAAGCTGGGAGAGGAAAAGAAGGACCCTTTCCAGAGGCTCTGTAAGGAATATGGCTTGGCTGACACCTTGATTACAGACTTCTGGCCTCCAGAATTTGTAGAAAATAAATTTCTATGGACTTAATCCACCTAGCTTGTGGCATGTGGTTATGGCAGCCTAAGCACACTCACACGGAACTGTGCCTGGCTGTGGGTGCAATGGGCTGGGGGCAGGGGGGTGAATTGTGTTAGCATAGCTGAGGGCTGGTTTTGTATCTTGGGCCTCCTTTACATGCCTCACGTGTTACCCTGAGCACCTGCTCAGCAGCGCAAAGACAGGCACCAGCAGACTCCAAAGAAATCTCCATCCCTGAGCCCCAGAAACCTCTGTGAGGGCTGCACTGGAGGCTAATTCTTTGTCCACCTCACTATGTTGGTTCACGAGCCTTGGGACCCCCATCAAGCTCAGTGTGGGGCCCCAGACTTGGAATCTGCTATCTTCCTAAGGTACCTACCTTCCATCTGGGAGAACTTAAGCATGTCTAAGCAATTAGAATAAATCAAACAGATGTTCCTTCAGTATGTTTGTGATCACTTTATAATTTACTAATGGGCTTTCTAGCAGCCACTTTTATGGGCATCTAATGGCTACATAATGAGATCGCCTACACTGTGGCTACATTGTGTCAGGGAGGGAGAACTATGGAACTTTGGAAATGCACCTTGATGTCTAGCCACCACAGAGCCACAGCCCCAGCCCCAGGGCCCAGCAGAGAGGCCTTGGTATCCACATGTCCCCAAGCGCACCCTGCACTCAGTCCTGGAATGTTTGATGCCTCCAGCCCCTCAAAAGGAGCAACGTGGTGGTGACCATTCACAGAAAGGAATGTCCACATTTCCTCATTTGTTCCTTATCAACTATACAAAAGAAGAGCCTGAAACTCAGAAAGGTTAAAGACACAAAGTCAAGAGTGGCAGAGTTGGGTGTTGGCCACAGCTTCAGATCCCCAAACCAGTACTTTGAAATCAGAGTTCTGGGTAGAGCAAAATGAATTGGAGTACAGCCATCTCTGGGCTGTCTTCCTGCTCGGCCCTGGTCCTTGGAGTCCCCTGAAGACTAGAGAGAGGTGCTGGGCTGGGACAGGGTCTCATAATGAGGCGAATACAAAATAAATCAGTGCCTTGAGGTAAATACTCAGGCAAGATCCTTGGAAAGTGGAATTGTTCAATAATTAGATTTTGCTAATGATTTAAAATGCTCCTTTCAAAGGTTCCCTTTTTAGCTTTCCAAAAGTTGTGCATTCCCATGCAGTTGGGGTGAAAGGGGACTGAGTACCACCCTCCCTCCCCAAGAGGAGCCAGTAGAACCACTACCTGGTGCTGGTATTGGTATCTCTTTCTTCCTTCACCTCTGTGTTCTCCCTTCCTCCCTCCTCCCCTGTCTCTTTCCCCCCACTTTCTGTCCTGTCTCTCTCTCTCTCTCTCTCTCCAGTGCCTCCTAGCCCCAGCTGATATGAGTACCGAATGCCAACCCTTTACTATACAGTGTTCATAATCAGAGGGTCTAAAGTCATTTAGTTCAAATCTTGGCTCTGCCAAGTATGAACTGAGTGACTTCAGGGAATTTACTTCTCTCTGATTTCTAAACTCCTCATCTAGAAGGTGACCATCATAAACATACTGAGGACTTAGGGCTCATTTTTTAATACAATTAATATTTGAAAGGCTTCTCTGTTCCAGGCACTATTGGCTGCTTTGTCTGCAAAGCAATGAATCTGAACCAGGCAAAACTCCTGCTCTCCCTAGGGGTGGGCAGACAATAAACAAACAAAGGGGTGAGAGGGGGTTAAGAAGTAAACACAGCAGAGCGGAGGCAGGGAGCACTAGCAGAAGCATGCTCAGGAAAGGCTTCTGTAAAGCAGCAGAGGTGCTAAGATGCACGTGCAGCCCCAGAACACAGCCAACAGGGACAAAAGCTAAGCAGGGGGATGGAAGAAAAGGGCTGGTGTCATATGACTTCCTCTGAGTCTCTGGATTCAGCCATGCCAGAAGGGACACCTACCCTCTTCAACTTTGTAGTTCTTTGAAACAATGTGCTTGCCTCCACTCCAGCCTGCTTTTGTTTTCTGTTATAGTTCTTTTTAATGTTTATTGATTTTTGAGAGAGAGACAAACAGACAGAGCATGAGAGGGGGAGGGGCAGAGAGAGAGGGAGACACAGAATCTGAAGCAGTCTCCAGGCTCTGAGCTGTCAGCACGTTCAGGGGCTCAGACCCACAAGCCATGAGATCACCACCTCAGCTGAAGTCAGACATTTAACCGACAAAGCTACCCAGGTTCCCCCCTTCTTTCCTTTTTAAATCAGAGTTGGGTTTCTATCACAGACACCTGTGGAAGTCCTGACTTCCAAGTGGTTAAAAACTTATTTGTTTATTTTTCTTTCTATTTGGAGAGTACAAATATTTCACTATGTGACCTCAAGCACAAGCGCTGTGTGTGATGTGTGAAGATGGTTGGTGGGCTGAGCAGTGTGCACACATCTCTATCAGAGGAGCAGGTGGCAGGTGAGGGAGGGTGGGAGCCCTCAGACTCATCAAGAACTCAGCCTGCTCTTGGTGAGAGTGCTTCAGGCATCACCATGTGTCTGTGGACTCCTTTATTAATCGCTCCCTTGAGTCTAAAACCCAGTTCTTTTATTAAAATTATGAAACCATCAAGCAGCCTGACAACAAAAATAATGCCTTCATAGTGTCTGTGTTGTAACAATCCTGCACGTGTTTTCTGAGCAATATATTCATTCCTGTGACTATTGAGCAGGCAAGAACATCAGAACAGCGTGATTAATGGGGCCCTCCCCTGCCTTCCACAGCCAGTGATGGGGCTGGGAGAAGGAAAGAAAAGTCTTATTCTATCAGGGCTAGATTATTAATAATTCCATTCCCTTCAGACCAACCATGATCATTAATCTACTTTGAGCCTCAAGCCCTAGAAAGGCTGAAGCCTTGACTACGTGTGCAGACTGAGACCGTTCCACTCCCTTCCTCCCATGCCACACTGGTGATGTGCCTCCATGCTCCAGTCTGCAAACTGAAGTAGGAAGAGAATGTTCTATGGAAGTTAGAAACTTTGGGTGTAGACATCCATCATTTGGTGCCTAGGTCTGTGAAAGTTAGATATAGCTCTTCCCTAGCCTCTTTAGGATATAAGACCTCAAAACCAAAGAGTAGGGCCTGCCTGTACTTCTACTAGGCCTCCAGGCCTCCCCTCTGCTGGGCTAGAATAAGTACAGCCTCAGTAGGAGATAAGACCCAACTGTGCATGCTAAAGGCACACATTCACAATGCAAGAACATTAGTCCATAGAAATATGCTTGCCTCTTCAGTGGGGCCGGGGGTGCTCAGACATGATCTAGGCCATAGAAAAGAGGAAGAGCACCAGGACACCCATGACACATGCAGGCCAAGGCTGAAGGAGTTGGAATTGTCACGACTGGGAGGGAATGGTGGGCAGTTGCAGGGCTTTATCCGAGTGTCTTTAGCTTCCATGGACATTAAGGATCAGAGAAGGAGGACAGGAAGTGCTCTCTAGCTCCCCCTCTGGCACCTCTTTCTCCTTTCTGGACCACATTTCCTCTGTTCCAAAGCCCAACTCTTCCTAATGAGATGCAAAAATACTATTGGCTGGAATTCCTGGGAAGGAAGACTCAGTTATTTGTGTAGGATTCCATGATCTGTTCCTGTCCACATAACACTTCTGACACCAAGTGTGAGGGGTTTTTTCCTCACATCAACCAACATCCAACTCTCCAAACACCAACTGTGTGTCCTGCATTTTGTTGCAAGTCTAACACTACCTACCTGGAGTTAGCATCAGATCCCACAAGTTAAGAACTCAATCCCGTAAGATTGCTCCCATTTCAGATGTCAATTGCAAGTCTTAGACCTTCTGTACTTCTGATTGACTCACCATAAATCAAGGAGCCCCTTCTCATGTTCAGTAACTTGCTAGAACAGTTCACAGAACTCAGGTAAGCACAATGCTTATAAGCATAAGTTTATTATAAAGGATATTATAAAGCATAAAAAATAAAGAGGTATAGTCAGATGAAAAGGTACACAGGGTGAGATCTGGAAGAGTCTGGAGCATAGTATTTTCTATCCCCATGGCATTGGGATATGCCACCCTCCTGATGCATGGGATACATTCACCAACATGGAAGCTCCCTGAACCTCATCATTTAGGGACTTTAATGGAGGTTTCATTCATCACATGGGCACAACAGTTTATTAACTCAATCTTCAGCTCCTCTCCCTTCCCCAGAGGTTGGGGGGAGTATGGCTGGAAGTTCTGGGATTCTCAATCTTGGTTCTTTCTGGCAAATAAGCCCCATTTCAAAAATATCCAGGGCCTCACAACACAAAGAGTTGTCTCATTAGAACACAAGAGGCTCCTGTCACCCAGAAAATTCCAAAGGATTTAGGAGCTCTGTGTTAAGAACAAAAGATACTTCTATAATCCCTATCACTCAGGAAATTACAAGAGTTCTGGGAAGTGTTTTTTATAAATAGAGGACAAAAACAAATATTCTTATTATGTCACAAAGGCCTACTATAGGAAGCTCTCTTAGGATAGAAACTGAGTCTCTAGGAACACCTTAAGAAGCTAAGAACCTGGGGTGCCTGGGTGACTCAGTCAGTTGAGTATCAGACTCTTGCTTTAAGCTCAAGTCATGATCCCACGGTCATGGAATCAAGCCCTGTGTCCTACTCCACACAGTTATTTGTGTAGGATTCCATGAGTGTGAAGCCTGCTAAGGATATTCTTTCTCCTCTCCTCTCCTCTCTTCTCCTCTCCTCTCCTCTCCTCACCCCTGCTTGCACATGCATTCTCTTCCCTTCTGCCACATCTGTACTCTGAAAGGTAGGAGGAAGATGAAGAAGCCTTAGAGTAGAATGGCATCTGAGAGTACCTCTTCAAGTTTCTTATTTGGTGGATAAGGAAAGAAAGCCCAGAGAAGAGGTGGCTTGCATAGAGTTGCACAGGAAGTGAGGGACCACGAGTCTCACAGGGGCAAGTTGTTCCCAGAGCCCATTAGGGCATCATTGGCACACACTTGGTGCCAAGAACATTCTTTGTCCCAGCCATCCTGTGTCATGGCTACTGGAGGCAGGGACCAGGTGAGAACACAGGTGGAGAGCTGAAGAAAACATGAAATAGAGAATAGGTTTTTGGTGGTGGTGCGAAGTAGTGAAGGTGCTGAGAAGGTGAAGGCAGAAGGACAGAAGGACGCTGTGACTTCCTCACCAAGAACGTTCATGTGCTGGTTTGCATAAGAAAAGCAAACAGTAGGGGACTGTGGAGACACTCTGAACTACTAAACTCAAGAATCCAGGCGAGCACCTAGCAATGTGCTCCCTGGAGGAGGCATGCAGAATGTAAATGGCAGATTTGTGCAAAGGAAACACTGAGAAGGAAAGGATTAGCCTTGGGGTACTGTGGCTCCAAAAGCACCAACCTCTCCCATTCTGGGAGACCCTTTCCCTTGCCAGCCTCTTCCAGACTGTGGGGTTGATAGGCACAGGGGGCAGGAGCAGGGACAACTGAACTCCAGAACCAGTGATTGAGCTGAGGGCAAACATGCCCTGCCTTTGTTTTTCTTAATCTAAATTGAATCTGGGTGGGGAAAGATTACAGAGGATGGATGTGAAAACCCAGCTGCATTTCGAAGTTACACTGATCGGAATAGAAATTGTCTTGGAGGCTTTAAGGAGGGGTGGCTGGTCCTGGTTCAAGACTTACTTCACTTTAATTCACATCCTTTTGTGGAGCAAAGGGCATCACAGCTATAACATCACAGTTATAAAAAAAAAAAAACAAAACAAGGCTCTGGTCACTGGCAATGTATTGAGGCCAGAGAGACTCTGAGGCTAACCTCACACTCTCCCATCTGGAGGCCAGGCCTCTCAGGGTCCAGAGGGCTTCCCAGGCAGAGAGAGGAGCGACATGCTCACCAGTGCATGATAGCTGGGGCATGGAGATCTCCCTGCCCTTGATCTCCCAGTCCTTCCGCCTTTACCACCCAGTCTTACAAACCCCAGTTGTGGAGGCAGAGGGTGCTGGAGAAGGCAAGTAGCCCAGCCTGAATCTGTCCATTGTGAAGCCTCCCCCATCCCTGCCCCTTATAGAAAGAGAACATTCTCCTGTGTCCATGCCAGCCTGGTCTCCAGGGTCCAGCCTGCCTGTGCCCCCAGAAACCCCATTCTGAATAGTCCAGCAGGGGTATGAAGCAGAGCCTGGGATGCTGCCAGTCAGCTTCCTCTGTTTCCTTAGACCAGACCGTTGAGGAAGACAACCCATGCCCCTCCTTATCTCTCCTGAAATTAAGCATCATTCTCTCAGCCTGCAAAAAAGCAGTCTATGGCTATTTTCATGTTAATCTAAATTAAATCTGAAAATGGATAGGGGACCTCCAGTGAGAACAGGCCACACCCACCAGCTGTTGGCAGGCACCTGAGGAAGAGCTAGGGCTCCAAGTGACTGGGTGGTGCACCTGTGCTGGCCCTGCTGGACTGGGGAGGGAACACGGGCCTTGATGCCTGACCTACCTTTGTGGAGGTCCCTGGAATTCTAGACGTCATGTATTTAAATCAGTCTGTCCGGTGGTGTCAGAAGTGGGAAAGGGAGAAGTGGAGAGATGTACTGAATCTTGCTACCTAACAATCCAAGATTCGCAAGGCAGAAGCCAAAAAGAGCCATTGCTTTTCCTCTCTTATAAGTTCAGATTCGCCAGAACTCACATGGCCTGAACCTGTCAAAGTGAGATAATCTGCTGTCCCTGGTGAGAAAGATCCAGAATGTGGGGCACTAGATGGAGGTAGTGAGTTGTTGGGAAAATCAAGTCTTCAAGTACAATAAGCAGCTAATAGGGTTAGCAGATAAAACACAAGATGTCTACTTAAATTTGGCTTGCGTATAAACAATAGATTTGTGTTTGTATAAGTACATACTCTGCAATATTTGAGGCATATTTATATAAAAAATAATCATTATTTTTCTGAAATGCAAATTTAGCCAGACATTTGTATTTTTATTTGTTAAGTCTGACAATGCCAGCTACTGAGGGCCAGTTGCATCTTGGAAATGAGACCCAGGGATCTACAAATCTAGTGTTTCCCCCAACTAGTCAGCCTTTCAGGGAAGAGAACAGACAATCCAACCAGGGATTGCTTCATCACTGTACAAAAGCTCCCACTTCATAAGTTTACAAATGGAACCCTATCTATATCAAAGTCTGTTTAGTAAGGTCTTCTCTGCCTGAAGAAATAGGCACATCCCTTGTCCCAGTCAACGTCTGAGTCCCCTGGAGTCAGGGTTTTCGGATTTAGTTCTGCTTCTTCTGAGTACAACCTCTCTGACACTCAGCAACCAGATCTGTAAAATGGGATCAATACTCTCTTCTATATCTTTCCATTAGTTGTCAGAAACAAACAAGAAATTCTAGGAAAATATTTGGTGAACCATGACGTATTTTAAATCAAATGCCACACAGGAGTTGTGTTGCTCTCGCAATATGTTTATAGAATTCCATTGAGTAGAAATGTTTCATCTGGTCCCTCCTCCTTCTTCAGCCCCATGCTCACCGGGCCATTGGCCTGCTATTTCATGGGATCCACATGGCTGCAGGCAGGGGACTGGCTGCTGTCAGAGCAAAGCGGTTCACCACAGACATTTACAATCAAACCCCTTACCCTTTGTTCCCACATCTGCCAACAAATATTAGCATTCCATTAGCATTCTTCAGCTTGAAGTACTGTTTATTTGCTTGTTTTTAAAGAAAATAAAACCTACAGGGCACAAAATTAGTTAGGAGTGGGTATGATTTAAGCTATTTGGTCTACCTAAAATATATAGATTGACAGATAGATAGCAAGGAGATATCTATACATGTAGGTGTTGCTGCCACACTTCCAACAATATTCAACAAATGTTTCCTGGGTCTATTCTGTGTCGGCTCTGCCCTCTGGGCAGTGTAAGCAAGGCTGCTGGAGCTGTTCAGTGTCAGACAGGGTACCTATTAGACCCTTCTGCTTGGGCTTTACATGGCAGCATCCCAGCCTCAGATCATGCCCTGCCTCTCTCCACACCCTCCCCACCCTGCCTCTCTGGAGTGGGCAGATGGGGCGCCAGCAAGGTCCCCCGATCAGTGGGCTTCACTGGAGTTGGCCTCACCTGGCAAGGCTGGGGGCCTCACTGCCCCAGAGCTAGTTCACTCTTACACACTGAAGTGAGCTTGAGGGATCTCTTTCATGGCTAAACCTGCCGAGCCTCAGCTTTCATGGAAAGCCATCAGACTGAGTCAGAGCTTGTGGCAGCCCACCGCTGACTCAGCTCATTTCCTTCTTTGCTTCCTTTCTGGTTATTGGTGGACACTAACTTATCAGTCTTATCCTGCCTGGGACATCTCTAGCTCCAGAGCGAGGTCAGCAGCTGCTCTCAGTACCTACCTCAGGGCTGAGCACACAGGGATATGTAGACTGGGACTCAATTAGAATTCTTAGAAATCTACATCAAAGTATTTTCCAGAGTAGTTAAAAAAAAATCCACAAAAACCATGGAGCACATAGCAAGACAAGCAGCATATGCGGTATTGGGTTATCTTTCCAGAAGGGAAATCAGCTCTGAACCAGTGGAAGCCTGTAGGTTTCTCCAGGGGGAAGAGACCATTTATACCCCATAAGCACGGCTGCCTGAGAATGTCACAGGAAGTCTCCTTGCAGATCACCCATGCCCACCCGACTGGCCTAGCTAAGGCAAAGCAGGGGTAGAAGGTGGTGGGCAGATGCAGAGTCACAGGAGGAAGTAGACACCCCAGGAGTGTGGGAGGGCAACAGAGCTGAGCATGCAGCGATGGCCACTTTCAGCAGTCATTTTGGAGGAATGTGCTCAGAAGCCTGCCTGCTCCCATTTCCTGTCCCCCAGCTAGGTAGGTGTTTGTCTTCAGGGCAGACAGTCTTCTCGCTCCTTACATCACCCAGAAGCTGGAGTTCTGGGCACAGCAGGGCTTGTAGGGAAGGGAGAGAAGGCTGGCTTCTGATGAGAAGCTGGCAGGTCCTCCTGGCTTAGCACAAAGAGCATGAGGTCAGGTGCCAGGACAGTGGGTCCTAGCCCTGGCTCCAGCTGGGTGTCATTCAACACTGTGTCACTTTTGACTCTCACTGTGCATCTCCCTGCATAACTAGGGGATGGAATATTTTACCAAAATTTCTTCTCTCATTCATTTAAGTACATGCATTAAGTACCTACTGTATACCAGGCACTGGTCCGGGCATTTGGGCTACATTAAAACCTAGTGTGGAGGTAAATGTGCTCAGGATATAACTCTGAATTGGGTGGTCAGGGGAGGCCTCATTGATAAGATGCCACCTTGTGATTTTCTTTTCCTTCAACCTGGAATGGCAAGGGCCATGAGTGACGAATTGTTCACAGACAAATTGATCAGGCCAAGAAAATCTTAATCTTTTTGCAAGTGAAGATCATGAACTTATAAATTTGGAAACTAGGCTTATGAATTATTTTACTTACATTAATTTAATTATATCAGTCTGTTTAATAATGTTTTATTAATCCAGTAGAAGACTTCCTTTAAAAAATAATGGAAAATGGCATTTGATTCATTCCTCAAACAAATCGTGTCCTGACCCCAGTCTCCTTGACAAGTCATAAATGAGGCCATTTTGGTGGATGTGTCACATCTCCTCATCTAGGTACATTGCTCTTCCAGCTTCTCTTCCACATTTGTTTCTGGCTTCTGGCACCCTGTCTTATTGGTCTTTCACAGAGCCAGCTATTTTTTCTCATGTTTCTTTCTAATGCAATACAGAGAAAGAGAGCCAGAGGAAAAACTTGGAGAGTGGGAGATGGGGTAGAAATTGTGGAAAGAGATTTCTTTTTAAGAAAGCAAATAGTAGCCTCTCCAAACCAAGGTTTCTTCAACAGTCAGAGAGGTCCTATTAGCGGAGGGAAAGGAGGTCTGCTCACACCTGCCTGCATATGGAAGAAAGGATTTCTGTAAGCTCTTTGAGCAACATTGGAGCAAAGTTAGGCTACCCTACACAACCTTGGAATCCTGCTTCGTTGTTCTCAGAATCTGATTAAAATATCAGATCTCCAAGCCCTAGGGGTGAGGAAGAAAGGGAAATGCCTTTGTTCAGGATAATCACAGCTGTGCTCCACAGTCTCTTTAGATGGGGGAAGCTCAGAACCTGGAAACCCAGCTTCCTCTCTCCTGCAGGTCATTCAATAGATAAGTTGCATTACTAGTAAGCTATGTCACATAGACAAGGCAGAAAGATGCCAAGTGCTTGGAAGAATTCCTGGGGAGTCTCTCTACCTACAAGGGCATAGGAGAGCCCAGGAAGTTGGTCCCTTTTAGAGCATGGCCTGATATTTCCTGTTAGCTGAGTATTCCACTATACCAAACGATCTCATTATACTACCCAAGAAGGAGAAAGCAGGAGCCGCTAACACAGACCTGCTTGATGGAAGGGGAGACTGGTGCTGGCTGCCAAGTCCAGAACTGGTTCATCTGAGCTGGAGGAGTTATGTCAGTGAGGAGCAAGTTGGAGAGAGGATTTTTGGCTCCCAAACCAGCTGCATTAGGAGGACAGGGCTTGGAAGAGAAGATCCTAAGCTCATCTCTACCCCACTGGTCAGTCAATGATTGAGAATGACCCATGAAGTGTCAAAGCTATGAAGGAGAGTGATGGTACGGTGGGGGTATGAAGCTGAGGCTGGGGGAAGCAGCCCAAGTATCCATCCACAGATGAATGGATATAAAAAGTGCGTGTGCGCACACATGTGTATAAAATTGAATATTACTCTGCCATTAAAAAAATGAGATCTTTCCATTTGAAACACCGTGGATAGACCTAGAGACTATTATGCTAATTGAAGGAAGTCAGACAGAAAAAGACACACACCATATGATTTCACTTATATGTGGAATCTAGAAAACAACTCAAATAAACAAACAAAAAGCAGAATCAGACTTATAAAAACAGAGAAATGATGGTTGCCATAGGGTAGCAGAGAGGGGGATTGAACAAAATGGGTGAAGTGGAGTGGGAGATACAGGCTTCCAGTTATGGAATAAATAAGTCATGAAAATAAAATGTACAGCATAGGGAATAATGGTGTGTGATGGTGTTGTATGGTGACAGATGGTAGCTATGCTTACGGTGGGTGTAGCATAATTGTATGGAGCGGTTCAATCTCTATGTTGTATACCTGAAACTAATATAACATTGTGTGTCAACTATACTGAAAAAAAAAAAAAGATGTTACTGCTGCTGATAGAGAAGATAAGAAGGACATTTCCTTTATACCCAGTTCCTTGTCACATGAGCCTACCTACATGACAATTTGCTTCATCAAAGCCATCAAGGGAGAGAGTCAATAGAGAAAAGCAGCTAGCAAGGTGAAAATTAGAATCTCCTAAAATTTAATTGTGGAAGTGACATCCATTACTTTTACTATGTTCTATGAGTTAGGAGCAAGTTACAGGTTGCTAGGCCAGCCCATATTCCAGGGGGAAAGATGTTCACCAAGGCATGACCACCAGGAACTGAGGATCACTGAGGGGCGGTGTAGAGTCTACCCACTGCACTAACCCCCCAGCTAAATTCAGTTCCATGAGATGTCCCAGGTGAAATCAGCAAAGGAACAGCACAAACAATTCAAAGAATTGTGAAGAAAAAATGTTATTGAAGCCACTAAATGTGAGGGCAGGGTGCTTATACAATAAAAGTAACTGAAGCCATTCAATCTCATATCAGAAATGGTGTCCTGCTTTAACAAAAATATAAAACGTGTGGCATGAACTTTGAGACTGAGAAATAGAGAGGCTATAAAAGTGGCTTCTGGAAAACTGCTGGCAGAGACCGAAAATTCCTTTAGGAAGCTGCAGGGAGAACAATGTTTCTTATGTGGTGGTGGAGTAATTGAGAAGAATTGCTTGTGGTAAGTTGGTAGATAGAAAATAAACCTAATGAACTTGTAGATAGGACTAAGGTGGTTTCCAGGCATTAGGTGGAACATATCAGCTGGCTCTTTATTTCTGATTTATGGAATAAACGGAAGAAGGAAGTGCTCAGTTTGCAAGCAGACTTAGAGGAAATGTACGGGAGCCAGAATTTTCTGGTATGGAAAATAAAACTTTTTTCTCATCTTCAGTTCTTCAACCAGAAAAATTCCCTCTGAGTATATTAAAACCTGAATAGAAATTAAATACAGGGTGCAACCACCTAATTGTGGCCTCAGGGTCAAGATGAAATTAAGGATATGGTAGAGAAATCCAAATGCAAACTCCTGACACTGCCCCTTTGGCCAAGATAGTAAATCAAAAGTAATACCACATTTCAAGTAAAATAGCAGGGAGCCCTCAAGGACTAAAGGTGCAGTGAAAGTGGTTTCCATCCTATTTCTTATTTTTAATTCACCTGAGGTTTATTCTGATTAAATAAATTTTTTTAAATTTTTTTAATGTTTATTTTTTTGAGATAGAGGGAGACAGAGCATAGTGGGGAGGGGCAGATAGAGAAGGAGACACAGAATCCCAAGCAGGCTCCAGGCTCTGAGCTGTCAGCACAGAGCCGGACATGGGCCACTGACTCATGAACTGCGAGATCATGAACTGAGCCGAAGTTGGACGCTCAACCAACTGAGCCATCCAGGGGCCCTACTCTGATTTTTTTTAATAGGACCCTAGATGGGGAAGTAGCAGTGAACACGTCATAGTTAACTAGAAAAGACTACTAAGGTAGGTGGAAAATTGACCCCCCATGCTCTAGGTCGTAATCTTTGGAAACTGTGAGCACTAATTTACACTGCAAAGGGAGTTTTCAGATTAATTTACTCTAATTAAATTAAGGCTCTTGAGATGGCAAGATAGTCCTGGATTATCTGGGTGAGTCCTGAATGTAACTGTAAATGTCCTAATAATAATGAAACAGAGGGAGATCAGACTATAGAAGTAGGCAATGTGACAACTAAAGCCAGATGCTATGCTTCAGACTTGAAAATGCAAGAAGGGACCATGGGCTAAAGAATGCAGCTCCAGGGGCACCTGGGTGGCTCAGTCAGGCTTCTGATTTCCACTCAGGTCATGATCTCGCAGTTTTTGGGTTCAAGCCCGCAGTCGGAGATCGGAGCCTGGGACCTGCTTTGGATTCTGTGACTCCTCTCTGTGTCCGCCCCCATCCCTCCCAATCCCTCCTCCCGCGTGCGTGCTCACTCAAGCTCTCTCTCTCTCTCTCTCAAAAATAAACATTAAAAAAAAGAAAAAAAGAATGCAGTTCCAGAAGCTGGAAAATGAGCTTGTTGTTACTATTTGAGCTCAGTGTAACTAATTTTAAATTTTTGACCTCCAAAACTGTAAGAGAATAAACATGTGTTTTTGGTCACCAAGTTTATGCTAATTTGTTACAAGAGTCAGAGGAAATTAATTGCCAAAAATGTAACCAAACTGTAGCTCCTATTAATAGTTGTAGCTAGAGCAGAAATCATATGAGTAGAAGAGATCAACCTAATCTCTGGTGTAAGAAGCAAATATTGATCTGGTGAATGTATTTCTATACAATCACAAAAATAAATCACAAAAGTGTATCAGAAAGAGCAATGAAAAGACAACTGCCTTCATTTGGAGTGAACAGCAGCATACATTTGCAGTCTTGGCAGAAGTTTGACGTTAACTCTTCTGTTGTCACAGTCCAGTCTAGACAGTTAGTTTGTTGTTTTGACCTTGGTTGTTTTGAAATTCCTTGGTCACTGTATCCATGACATAATGTTAATTGAGCCTGGGGAATATGAAGTGGCAAGTATATTGGATAGACCAGGGGGTGGAGGGTAAACAATACAGCGATTGGAGGTGATCTGAGAAATACTGGGCAGTATTCACACATGTCGCTCCTACCATTAAGAAAAATGCACAATAGTTAATAAGCCTCTTAACTTTGGGGTAAGCACATACCATATGTGGAAAATGCAATAATCCATTTATTGAATAACTCAGAAATATGCCAGTTTTGAGTGGAACTCAGAGCAAGAGACTGCTCTAGAGCATATTCAGGTTGCAATGCAACCAGTCCAGCCAATGGGCCATACAATAGGGTGTTAGAGGTATTCACAGTAAATAAAGACAGGATTTTGTATCTCAGGCAAGTCTGAGTAGGTGAGTCTTGGTGCAGACTCCTAAGGTTTGGCAACACATCTATGCTGTCTTGTATTAGTCTACCAGGGCTGCTATAACAAAATACCACAGGCAGGGCAGATTAAATAACAGAATTATATTTTCTCACAGTTCTGGAGGCCAGAAGTCCAAGATCAGGGTGCCAGCAGGGTTGGTTTCTGGTGAGAGCTCTTTTCCTGCCTTGCAAATAGCCACCTTCTTGCTGTGTCCTCATATAGCTTCTCCTCTATGCATGTTCACATAGGGAGGAGAAGGAGGAGGAGGAGGAGGAAGTGGAGGAGGAAGAGAGAGAGAGAGAGAGAGACAGAGAGAGAGAGAGAGAGAGAGGATGTGGTCTCTCTTCTTTTATTATGACATCAGTTCTATTAGATTAGGACCCCACTCATATTACCTCATTTAGCCTTAATTACCTCATTAAAGTCCCTGTTTCTTAATATAGTCACATTAGAAGTTAGGGCTACAACACATGAATTTGGTGGGGGGAGGTGGAGGAAACAGTTCTGTCCATAACACATTGGCAACAGAAAATTATTCATCATTTGAACAGCAGCTCCTGGCATGCTACCAGACCCTAGTAGATACTCGACCATAGTATATCAAATTGCTTCCCAACATGATCTGAGCTTTGTCTCCTGAGCTGAGTATTGTCAGACCCACCAATTCATAAGTTGGGCAGACACAACAAATGTCATCATATAATATCAATGGTACATTTGGAATCAGGCCGAGCAGACCCAGATAACACAAATAAAGTAACATTTGGCCCAGATCCTCAAACCCCTCAACTCTGTTACACAGATGAGTCTTCTTAATTCTCTATGTAGGGACTTTCAAGTTTTCATTTTGACTACCTGGGAAAAAGAAAAAAGAAAAATCTCTGCTTCATCAATGGATTGTCCAACATGTTAGTATAAGCCAAAGATGAACTACTTCTATCCTGTAGTACCTTTTCAGAGGTGGCAAAGAGAAAGCTTCTCAGTGGCTAGGGCTTTAGGCAGTGTACCTAGGGCTTTAGGCAGGCAGTTATTTACTTGGACTGAAGCAAAAAGTGGCCTGGTATAAGAATATTCAGGACTTCAATGGCTTAGGTGGTTCATAATGGCTTAGCCAGTTATTCAGGAGCTTTGGGTGGGGTGGAGGAATTGTAAGAAAGAAGACAGAGGTCTCAGGAGGAAGCATAATGATGGATTTATGGGAGTGGTCTCAAAGTGTTAGGATCTTTGCATCACATGCTGATACCACTAGAGAACACAGATTACAGAAGGAGCACTGCTCAACTAGGTAGACCAGATGACTTGTCTTTGGCCACCCCAGTGTCTGCACATTAGGCCTGTGAATAGAACAGCCATGGTGACAGTGGTAGAGGTTGTGCACAGTTCCCAACAGCCTGGGCTGTTTCTCACCAGGAGTGATCTAGCCATTGTCGTTATTGAATGTCTGAAGATCAAAGGCAGATACCAAGGCTGGGCTCTAAGTATGTTACACCCCTCATGGACACTGTGTCAGTGGGGTTTCCGGGACACAGACATCAAAAAGGAAATAGAAATACAATAGAACTATTGGGAGGTAATGCCTGTGAAAGATAAAAGGAAGAGGGAGTAGAGTAGACAGGAAGAGCCCGACAATTGTAAGGCAGATCTGACACCAATGAGAGGAAAGGGAGAAGGAACACAGAGGGGGTAGGAAAAGGCTCAAACTGAGATTAACCAGAAGTCTCCACTACCCCAAGTGGCACCTCATGGGGGGAAGAAAAAAAGCTGGTCAGGAATTGAGAGCCTAAGAGACCTATGCCTTCAGCTGGAAACAAGAGGCAGTCTGAAGGTACCCACAGGTGGAGACACTTGTCACTTAACAGAGGCTGTCTCTGGAAAGACGACCTGAGCAGTGCTCCTCCATAACTGCCAAATTACCAACAAACCAAATTGTGGCAACTTGAGTATATTCGGCATCGCACCATGGAGGGGGCAGTGTTTCATGCTTACTTATGACAGTTAAAGACTCTTCATAAGGATTTACCTTCTCTGCCTGGAGTATCACAGTGTCATTCTCAGGAGAATCTCACATAACATTGCCTCCAACCAAGAAACGAAATTTATACTGAAGGAAGTTTAACATAGCAGAAAACCAAGGGCTCCAGTAAGTGTTCTGTTTGTTTCAGACAGTTAGTACTGGTTCACAAGACCTAAATGTTAAGTATTCAGGAGTTTTGAGAGAGCATTGTTAAAAGATTAGTTGATTGAAATTGGCCATAGTGATAGTATTTACCTAACAAAACCAAGGCAAACTCTACAAATTGGAGCTCTTTCTCACACATAAGTCAATTTATGAACACACCAGTGAATCCAGTGGTGCTAATATACTATATTGCCCAGAGCTGTTGGCAGCCTCAGAGAATGCTATAATGACTATTTCAAGGAGTAGCTAGGACACCAGATTGGGGATTGCCCTTTAAGTCTTAGGGGTAGTGTTTTTCAAGATGCAATACATATTTTGAACCAAAAGACATATGGTGCTATGTTCACAATAGTTAGGGTACATTTTTCTGAGAACCAAGGAGTGAAAACAAGAGGTGACCCCTCTCCCAAAGAGCCTGATGGTGCACTTGGGGAATTTGTGCTTCCTGTCCCCAAAATTCCAGGCTCTGGTTGACTAGAAATCCTAGAGAGAAGATTTCTACCAGGGGACACAGCATGGGTTCCACTAAATCTAAAGCTATAGCTGCTGCCTTGTCATTTGTGATTCCTTACACCAGTACACCTGTAGGCAAAGGAAGTTGTTATTAACCTGGTGAAGTAATTCACCCTGCTTCTCATGAAGGATAGAGTTGCTACTCTCGATAGAAGATAGATAGATAGATGGATAGATAGATAGATAGATAGATAGATAGATAACAGAAGCCAGGAAGACTGTGTCTGGAACTAAGGGAATTCACTTGGGTGGCAACCCTTGATGATTCCTTGCGTGTTAATAACTGCAAATGACTAACTTCAGAATCATAGCTTGACAAAGATATGGTAACTAGATGCTCAGATCATCAAGCATGAAAGTCTAGGTTACCAGGAAAGCCACCTATACCCATTAAAGTGCTGATAGATGGTAAAGGGGTTCTAGAAGTGGTGGTGGAGGAGTGAGATGATGAATAGCAAGACCCAAACTCAGGAACACATGACCAACTGTGGCTTGTCCCACAAACTTTCCTGTTGTTTGTTTGTGTGTTATTTGTTTGTTCATTAACCATGACTGGTCACCATCCTGAAGAGCAGCTATTTTAAGGGTAAGCTTAATGTGGGTCACAAATGGACTTGAGAGATCAAGGGTTAGACCATGGCAGACACTGTTGGAGCCCCATCCATATCCTTCTTTCAGGTTGCCTCACTTCACTGAGGAGCTGACTTCAAATTGGCAATATCTGTCTTATTTCCAGAAGACTTTCTCCAAAGCCATGCGAATCCACTCTACCTGCTTGCAGCACAGCCTGGAGGTCCAAAAAATTAATATCACCTAGTAGCAACTCTCCACTGACAATATTCTCCCTATTGCAGTGGAATAGCACTAAAGACCCATGTTCCTCCTCATTAGCCAGAGTTTCCTACAAGAGTAAGCTCTAGTTGACTGCAGTTGGATGCCTCAATAATGACTCTTCTCCCCCACTTCACTTTTTTTTTTTACCATTTATTTCCTGTCTCAGTTTCTCACTCCCCTATCAATGTCTCAGTCATCTCCCAGAAAATGACTTACATTTTAATCATTATATGAAGGTCTATTTCTGGGGGAGAGCTAAACTAAGACAAATGGATACACTGGATATGGAGAAAAGTAGGCAGATTCTAAAACTATTTTGAAAGTTGAATCAATAATACTTGCAGAACGGTTGAATACAGGAACTGAAAGAAAAAGAGAAATCAGGGTTAATGCCTAATTTTCTGACAAAAGCAACTGAGTAGAGAGTGCTGTCTTGTACCGAGGTGGGGACAATTAGAGGCAGAGAAAATCGAGAGTTTCATTTCTTGACATTACACTTGAGATTTCTATAAAACAACAAAGCAAAACAACAAATTGCCACCAAGATAAAAATTTGAAGCTGCAACTTTGAGAAAAATTGTGACTTTGGGAAAATAGAAATGGTTGGAAGAAGTTAGCTGTCACCCTATAACTTTCTATGACCTTGAAATGTGGTCAGAGCTGTTTGTCACTTCCCTCTGCCACAGAAACCAGCAATGTGCCAGTCAGCTGTTGCTCTATTAACCTGGTTCTGGTTCCCCAAATGAGAACACATGGAGCAGTGCCCCAACCCTCAACGGATGTGCTCCATGAGTGAAAAGTGTTGTTATTGTCATAAGCCATTAAGAATTTAGGATATTGTTACCACAGCAGAAACCAGATTATCCTGACTGATACAGAAATATTTCCTTAATTAAAAAAGGCCTAAGAAGAACGTGAGGGACATTTTTTAAGGTAGTTTTGGGATCTGATGATGAGAAAATAATCTTACATGTAGTGGTACTTTAGAAGGAAAAATAGTATAAGCACTATTTCCCCTAAAAACAACTACTAGAAAATGCTATCTAGTGCTGTTCCTCCAGCTAGCTTAACAGGAGTGCTACCTTTACCTGGATTGACATCCCAGAGTGTACGCAGTCAAATGTAAAAAATTCATTCTTGTGTCAACTCTCAGTTGGTTGTGTAACAGAGAATGCAGGTCACACACAAACCCCTGAACCACTGTGCTGTAATTTCCTTATATACTAGATGTTTTGCTGCTGGTTTATTGTCTGATTTTGGCTTTGCTTCTGCTCACATTAAAAAGTCTTCATTCCTGCTGACAGGCAGGTGGAGACAGGTAGGGAATGAAGGTCTCCATGTGGATTCTCCTGGCATATCCACTCACAACTAATTGAGAACTGGTTGCATTTTTCCCAGTACTTGAATGGGTGATTGCCTAGTGGGGGGTGAATGCCCATAGCCACCCTTCCCTTCTTGTTTTCTTGCTGCAGCTGCTTGCTGAAGTTTAAAATTCATTTACTGGAAACAAAACCCTTTATTCCCAGGTTAGAGAAAAGGTTTTGATTGCAAATGTCCACTGGAGGGGGAGAAGGAGAGTGTGTGGAGAAAGGAGGTATATAAATCAGGTCTAACTAGAAAAACAACTCCCTTTATGCTTTTAAAACAGGAGAAATTTAATGCAGCCAAGTGGTTGTATAAGTGATGTAAACCCAGAAATTAGCAAGAGCAGAAAGTCACTGCTTCCCCTAGGCTGATTGAACTAAAGGAGGAGGCAGTTTGTGAAGCTTAGGGCCCAAGGTGTCCCCTGTGAAATTCAAACCATGAGGGCCATATTTGTTGGGGCTGGAGCCACAGAGGCAACGAGCTGCTGTCAGAGAAAATGCTCAGGGTGGAGAAGAAGGGGAAGTAACACTCTGCTTCTCATGCCCTCCGTTCTACACTATTGGCTCAATGAGTTGGAAGTTAAAATGGTAGTCTAGAGAGAGCATCCTACAGGAGTCAGACCTCTTGCAATACAGAGCAGAACAAAGGCAAAATATGAATCGATGCTAAAACACAGGACTGACACAGGCAGCTATGGTACACAGGACTTGGGGGTGTTGTCTAACTAAATACAATCCATTCTTTCCACAGCTACATCTATGCCATTCCCACCACTTTAGGATCCTTAATCGTACTATACTCCCTCCTGACTTCCCTTCCCCAAAACTGATCTAGTCATGATGTCTGAAGAGGTTTAAGAGATTCTATTACATGATCCTTATTCCCTGCCTATAGTGATTGGGAAAATCGAGGACATCTGATCAAATGGAGGCAATCAGAGTCTTCACCAGGGTTTTTCCTACTGAAGCTGATGGAAAAGAGCCTACTCTGGTTATAGAACTATAAGCATGTGAGTCTGCACATGCCTCTCATCCTTGCCCTCTGATGTGTGAAAAAAGTGATATTAGTAGGACAGAATTAATATAGCCAAGCTGATGTAGAGAGGGAAGCAAAGAAAGAGAGGGGATGGGGGCGGGGGAGAGAGAGAGATGAGATGGGTTCTGAGTCCGTGGTCCTAAAAATTACTATGGAGAACTCTACTCTTCTATAATATGGTTGCCTAAGCCAACAGATTTCCCTTCTGGCTTAATGTATTATATTAAAACACAGAGATTTTCTGAGCAAGCAAGAAAAAGAACAGAGACTGACATCATGCTATAACTTTGCTAAGGAAAAAGAAAAAAGTTGAGAGGGGAAGAAAGTACAAGTGGCTGCCCCACTAAATACAGTATAGGTACCAGCAAGCCAGTGGCTGGGCTACATGATGTGTGGACTCATGGTTTTACCAAGAATGTCCTACTTACATATGGATACAGATAACCAATAAGATAAGCTAACATAATGAGGGGGAGCTTCTGGGAAATTATTTTTAAAAAAGGAGGGGCTGATTGAGGTGACAGTCTTCTTTAGCCCTACACCACACACCGCTCAGACTCACCCACATTCTCTTCCTTCTGCCTGCCCCCAGACAAGTGGCTGCCATCTTGAAGTCATGAATTTTTTCCCCTAAATATCAGCAGGGCTGAAAGATGAAAGGAAATTAAGTCCTTAGTGACAGTGTAGGGGGACCATACAGTCCTGGACTGCTTACCCTTCTCACTACCTGAAAGAAAAATATTGTGGGCTTTTTTTCTGTTTTGTTTTTAATTCTTTTACGTAATTTAAGCTACTTTTTAAAAAATCTTAACTATTCAGAACTGATCAGAATCCCTAATTGACAGAGAATCCATTTCTGCCTTCTTAGTAGAGGTCTTTTTCCCAAATGAAAATCTTGAGCTTTAACTTCTCTTTAAGACCTTAGGAGGGGCACTGGCTGGCTCAGTAGGCAGAGCATGCAACTCTTGATCTTGGGGTTGCAAGTTCAAGCCCCATGTAGGGTGTAGAGACTATTTAAATAAATAAATAAATAAATAAATAAATAAATAAATAAATAAATAACTTATGGAAAAAAAAGACCCTAGGAAGAAGAACCCAGCTGCCATGTCCTTTTTGTTTTTCTACATTTTTTTAATGTTTATTTATGTTTGAGAGAGGGAGAGACAGCATGTGAGTGAGGAATGGGCAGAGAGAGAGGGAGACACAGAATCCAAAATGGGCTCCAGGCTCTGAGCTGTCAACACAGAGCCCAATGTGGGGTTCGAACTCACAAACTGCAAGATCATGACCTAAGCAGAAGTTGGACACTTAACCAACAGAGCTACTCAGGCACCCCTGCCATACCTTCTTTATGGCCAAAGTGAACCCAGCAAATGTGAAAATCCTGATTGGACTGTAGGTCACAGACCAGGACCAGGAGCTAGTAAGGGATATTTGGCCAGAGAAGCTCAGAGATGGGTGGCTGCAGGACCTGAAGCTTGTGGAAGTGAGACACACAGATGGGTTTTAGGTTGTCCAAAGTCTGAAAGCACCAAGAGGCACCCACCACACTGTCATTTATTCACCTATTGCCCAAAAGCCTTCCTCTTCCTCACATAAAGGAGAGCGCTTGCTTCTCTAATCCTGATCTGGCCAAGGGACTTGCAAATGTAGGGTTTTTTTGGCACCATCCATCCTACAATCAGCAATTCCTTCCTGTAATGGTGATTTTATGTGTCAACTTGCCTGGGTCACAGGGTGCCCAGATATTTGGTTAAGCATTACTCTGTCTATGTCTTTGAGGGTGTTTCTGGATGGATTTGCATTTGAATTCATAGACTGATTACTATTCCCAAAGTGGGTGGACCTCATTGAATCCACTAAAGGGCTGTGTACAATAAAAGTTGAGTAAGAAAGAATTCTGATTTTCTACATGACTATCTTCAAGGTGGGGCATCAGTCTTCTGCCTTCAGTTTTGGACTCTGACTGGAACTTAAACCATCAGCTCCCCTGGTTTTTAGGCCTTCAAAATCAGACTAGAGCTGTACCATTGGCTCTCCTGGGCTGATCTTGGACTTCTCAGCCTCTATAATTACATGAGAAAATTCCTTTCAGTAATTTGTATATATAGGGTCTGTGTATCTGTGTCTGTGTATCCTATTGATATGTATGTCCTATTAACTCTGTCCCTTCTGGAGAGCTCAGACTAATATACTCTCCCCAAGACAAAGGTCCCAGTCAGAAACAGAAACTCAGATCCTGAGAAACAGAAAGGCAGCTGTACCCCCAAAGCCAGAAGCAGATGGCAGAGGGCTATTTGTTACCAAGGCCCAGCCTTCAGTGAATCAGGCTTCAACTCTGAATGAGGGCTTCAGGTCCCATAACTATAGGTACATATCTTTCCAGTCTCATAAGAGATCAGACCTTTTATGTTTGGGAAATTAATAAAATAAAAATCTTAGAAAGCTACAGTCAGTTAACATTCATTTCCAGGGCAATGCCTCTTGATGGCTTTGCTAGACACAAAACAGAGGGAGAGGATGCTACAGGAGGAAGTGGGGGACTGAAGATTGTCATTTAAAGACCAAACCAGCTGGGAGCAGTTTTAATGCTTCTGTTTATAATAAAGGAGTGAAGTTCAGTAAAGTTGCTTCTCTGTGCAAAAAGATGAGTGGCTGTGAGCTTGGGGGGTGACAGAGGGGAGTACAGAATGGTTTATAGGTGTCACATAAAAATAACAAAGACCCTTGGCAGCTCTTATCTTGATTTTGCAAATCATGCAGCATGAATATAGAATTCTTCCAGGCTTTCATCTCTTCTTTTTTGGGGGGGAGAGTGGGGGAAGCAATGAACAGACAGGAGGAGGTTTAATTCTCTGTAATCCACGGTAGAGAGGCCAGAGATCACCCACTAAAAAGAGCCGCACTCTTGGAGTCCTTCAGAAGTCACCCCCCCCAGGGCTCTCAATGTGGAGTTTTCTCCTTGCCCACCTCAAGGAGCTAGACATTCATGTGGAAGGGTCATCCCATGGAAGATGGCAAAGATCTGCCCTCTAGGGCTTTATGTGAAGCAGACTGACCTCTCCCACTACCATTTTCCTTGGACATTCATGGTATTGAACATCACAGTACAAAGCTGTGTTCCTCCACATTTCACACACACCTGCATCTCTGCCAGCAAGACTCGGGCAGCTAGCCCTTCTGGCAGCACCTTGCCTGATTAGTCTTTATGAGAGCTTCCTGGAAGGGACTAGACAAAAAACAAGCCTTGGGGACAAGGCCTATTGTCCAGTAGCAGCCCCTAGCCCTGGCCTTGAGCTCAGAGGTGTTAGTAGTGATAATGGGATGATATGAGGATGGATTTGACTTCATAGCCCTACGACTGACTATAAACCCAGGGGAATTCCATCACAGATTGGATTCCTTGGGAAGCAGACCCTGAGATGGAGAAGAAACGGCAGGATGTTATTAGGAGAAACTGTAGGGATCAATATCTGCTAGGAGAGGATAGGCAGAGGGAAACCCTGGACTTGGATGTAGGACCAACAGAGGCCTTAGCCAGCCTTGCAGGGAGCTCTGCAGCCATGGACCCTCAGAGATGCTCCTGGTAGAATGATATTGGGACTTTGTACACTCCACTGGTCAGTAACTGGATGTGGGCTGCTCTGGGAAGGTGTGTGACCTTGGGCAAGGCTGTTTCCCTCAAGATAACCCTTCTAGAGGTACATCTGGGGCAACCCTACAGTTACTTTCCCACCTTTCATTGCTGGTTTGTACACTGCAGGGTCTGCCTACCTCCCTTGCCCCTAGCTCCTAAGATTCCATGGATGTTCAGGAGTGCTCTGTAACAATGACCATCCTCTAGACTTGGGCTAAAATATATATGATAAACTATTTTATAGAAGGGTGGAATTTTGAGAAAAGAAGGGAGAGAAGAGCTCATTAGCTGAGAAGGCATGATGGACATTCTTTTTTTTTTTATGATGGACATTCTGAGAGTAAGCATTGCCCTTCACGAGTGTCTTCAAAGTTTTTTGTTTCTTTTAATTTTTGCTTTACTTTTAATATACATGAGCGGGATAGATAAGTTCTCCAACCTTCTAGTCAGCCTGGGTGAGACTTATTCATTCTCTGGGCATTTCACCTTCTTTCTGGGCAGTGGTTGGCAGAAAAACTTTGTTTTGTGCACATTGTCAGTCCTGAGCACAGCTTCAGCCCTACTGGGTTTGTGATCTCCAGAGTGGTGAGCATCAGCCTCACAGGCATGTGAGCTGCATCAGTCAATCCCTCTGGTACAATATGCACAGGGCTGAGTCTGATGACAGTAGGACCTGAAACAGAACACTTGTGCCTTAGAAAGAACCCAGTGTCACCTCCATGTTGGGCCAGGAGCAAGCAGTAAGTAAGGAGAGGAATCCCTTCCACAGAGAGAGGAATAAAGCTCAAATTGAAAAAAGAGAGCCCAGTGGCTTAGGAGGGAGTTAGGAAAGGCACAGCTGCTGACCAGGCTACTTCTCAGACACAGGCATGTAGAGCTGAGCAAGGCACTCCAGGAGACTTGCCCTTACCTGAGGCAACAGGGTGGGCATCAGTCTCTTCTCACCACGAGAGCGGGTGTTTTGGACCAGCAGGGTCTGAGGAAACAGTCTCCACATTGCTCCCCTGCCAGTAATCCCACCTCATGTTCAGAACCACAGAGCCAGGAAGCTCACTGTTATCTTCATACTAAGCACCATACCTACTGAATTACAACTCTTATTCACCAGGGATGGGGGCAAGTGCAGGGACAAAAGAGGCAGGAAGGGCCTCTGCCCTGCAGCCTTCACCAGCATTCCTCCCTTCGTTTATTTTGTTCAGGCCCCAGCCTAGTGGGGGGGGGGGGGCAATTTTTCCCATCCCTGGAACCACTTTTTATAGAAGAGCCAAGGCTTTTGGGCATGGCTGTGCCACTCCTCATGCCCAGCCCTGAGGAAAAAACCTCAGTGGCATTCTAGTCTTAGCTGCCTCTCTTCTGAGTGTGGGGAGTCATATCAATGAGAAGCCTTTCCTGTGAAGATTAGAGAAAAAGGGCCAAATCCTTATAAGCGAGGAGTGCTATAAACAAGGTCTCCAGGTGGCATTCAACAGAGAGGCAGGCCTGACTGAGCAACCCTGTGCAGACTAACATACCCCCCAGCAGTTCAGCCAGGCAGAGTATGTCTGAATGGGAGCCTAGGGGATGGGTGGGAGGAGGATGGGGAAATAGGGAGGATGGGGGGTAAGGGGGATGAGAAGGATGGTGAGGATGCTAGGGGTGGAGAGGAAGAGGGAATGGGGAGAATTGGGAGAATGGTGGCATAGGGAGGAGGGGGAATGGATAGGATGGGGAGGATGGATAAGATGGGGAAGGTGGAGAAGATGAGGAGGACAGATAGGATGGAGAATAAGGAGGATGGGGAGGATGGAGAAGATGGAGATGATGGGGAGGTTGGGGAATAGGGAAGATGGGGAGGATGGAGAGGATAGAGAGGATGAGGGATGGTAAGGATGCAGAGAACGGGGAGGATGAAGAGGATGAGGAGGACAGGGAGATAGGGAAGATGGAGAGGATGAGAGGAGGGGAGGATGGAGAGGATGGGGGAATAGGAAGGATGAGAGGATGGGGGATGGGTAGGATGTG
>PJEM01015478.1:0-29806 GCA_004023845.1 Helogale parvula
CATCAGGCTCTGTGTTGACAGCTCAGAGCCTGGAGCCTGCTTCTGATTCTGTGTCTCCCTCTCTCTCTGCCCCTCCCTGCTCATGCTCTGTCTCTCTCTGTCTCAAAAATAAATGAAAGTATTAAAAAAATTAAAAAAATATCCCTTAAAAAAAAAAAAGAGAAACTTTATGCCTGAGAGAGTTTTATCCAGGTTAGCTTTTCCCAGAAGAAATATTTCTAAAATCTATGTTTTTCCCTACCCAGAGACCTTTAGGCCTTAGTCTCTCCCTTTCTGCTGACTGAATCCTATCTTTCCCTATCATAAGATCATCCTGGATTTTTCTGGGTGAGCTCCAAATCCGATGAATAAGTGTCCTTATCAGGGGCATTTGGCTGGCTCAGTTGGTAGAACATGCAACTCTTGATCTTGTAAATTGGAGCCTATGTTGGGTGTAGAATTTACTTAAAAATAAAATCTTAAAAGAAACAGAAGAGAAAACATAGAGAAGAAAGCAAAAGAGACAGAGATGGAGCCTAGAGTTTGGTTGGGATGATGTGGCCACAAGCCAAGGGATGCCCTGGAGCCACCAGAGTCTGAAGAAGCAAGGAAGGAGCCTCTCCTAGAGCTTTCCGAGGGAGTCGGGCCCTGATGTCACCTTGATCTCAGACTTCTGGTCTCCAGAACGTTAAGAAAATAAATTCCTGTTGTTTTAAGGTACATATTTGTGGTTACTGGCTATGGCAGCCCTAGGAAACTAATGTCCCCCCAAGGGTCTTGTGTCGGTGGAACTTTGAGAATGAAGGGGTGGGCGGTCTTTTCCTGAAGATCCCACAGGACACAGAGCAGAGGGTTTGTCTGTCACTCACACACCAGGGACTAAGTCAGCTTCCCCACCTGTGTCTTCCCACGCTGCTCCCTGCTCCTGTGTCTCTCCTCTTCTCCCTCAGGGGTCTCCTCTGTTTTCCACGCTGTGCAGCCCCATCCTCCGCTTGCCTACTGTCCTCAGCTGAATGAGAGCGCCAGTTATCTGACTAGTGATTTTCTCCGCCTCCTCCTGTGAGCCCTTGGGAGTCTCATTTTTTGAGTTTTCTCCTTGTAACCAGCAGAGCCTTTACTAAGGCATAAGGTCTGAAAGGAAGCTGAGTGGACGAAAGAGCATTGTTTTCGCCGAGAAGCCCCAGTCCTGGGTTGGGCTCCTCATGAGGCACCTTTCTAGCTTCTCACTGTCTCCACACTCCCCACCCTCTGCCCAATAGCGCTCCCTAAAAACTAATGAGGTATAGGGGCGCCTGGGTGGCTCAGTCGGTTAAGTGTCCGACTTTGGCATGGGTCATGATCTTGCAGTTCAAGAGTTCGAGCCCCGCACGGGGGCTCAGTGCTGACAGCTCAGAGCCTGGATCCTGCTTCAGATTCTGTGTCACTTGCTCTCTCTGCCCCTCCCCCACTCACATTGTCTGTCTGTCTCTCTCTGTCTCTCTCACCCTCTCCCAAATAAACAAACATTAAAAAAATAATAAAAAAATGAAAACTAATGAGGTATAAACAAATGGCTGGAACACACGGGATGAGACTCAGTATTTCCTGTTATTTCGTGCTTATCAGAATGGAATGAAATAGCGGATGCAGCGGGGTGTAAACAGGTCCCCGGACGTTCAGGGCTGCTCCCCGTTCCAGGCAGTTTGGAATGTACTGGGCAGGAGTGGGGCCATGCCTGCAACCAGTGGACGATTGCTCTGGCGCCGCCACAGTGTGCAGTGCACGGCAGCTCCACAGATTTACTCAGCACGCGGGCAGTGAATGTCTCAAACTGAACTGTGAATCTGGCTTCCACAGGTGGTTGGCCCCCCACTCAGTTACTGCACTGAGACCAGGCAAGGGGGGTCCCCTGCCCCAGACTCATGCCTCAGGGGCCTCATGCTTTGGAAGGTGTTCCTCAAAGGACACCCCTCCTGGTGTCTGGAGTACTAGGTGGGGCTGGCAGTAGTATCCAGGCCTGATTCCCTAAGCCCAGACCTTGTTCTGTGTTCAGTCTCTGCTACCACAAACACCTGCCTCAGACGTTTCCTAGAACCGCTCTGGGGGCTGGGACTATCTAGAGCTGGCAGTGTCAGCTAAGTGGGGCTCCCTGCACCTGAACTGGGGTCCATGTGGGTTCTTGCTCCTCTCTCTTCCCCTCTTTCAAAGTGGTTGACCAGATGATCTGAGAAGATCCAGGATCATGACTGGGGCGTTCCGAGGGTCTTGTGGCTAAGACCTGCTTCAGAAGGACGGGGTGGGAACAGACCGCTCCTGTGGCTGGTGTGTTACTTCTTTTGTGGTATCACGTGACGTTGTATCTGCTGAATGATGCTGACACAGATGTTACGTGACTCTCACATCAGACACAGGAAGGGGTTCAGAGCTCTGGTCTAGTAACGGTCTACTACTGACCTTTGGGTTTGACACACAGATATGGGCCTGTGGGTTGGCTCTCGCCCATCTATGTTCCACATACGGTGTCCCCACCGGCCTGCAGCGCCCATGGGCAGTGGGGTAGCAGGAAGTGTCCTTACCCTGTGTGCTTTATTCTGTTGGACCCAGCCGCCTGTGCAGGCTTTGGGTCACGTGTCAGTCTTCTGAGGGTAGCTGTGTGCCCACTCCTTGTTCTGCAATGCCCACAGGCCCTTCCTGTCAGTGTCTGTCCTGCCGCTGATTGATAAGGTGAATCCTACTCTTCTGGGTGAGCCTTAAGCTGTGCTGGGTGAGGACAAACACTCTGCCCAAATGGTACCGTTCTTGTTCCACCCATGGTCCCCTCAGCTATGCTCCCTGCTGGGAATGGTGTGTAGCAGGCAGAGGTGAGGTCAACATTGGCATAAGTCACACTTTGGGAATGCAGTGATTGCAGCTCAAAGAGTTCAAGAGAAGACATGGTTGGACAGGATAAAATTCCAAATGGTAAATTCAGTGTTACCAGAAACGAATTATCACTCACAGATTCCCCGTACTCTGGATAAGACTTCTAACAGTGGCCATCATCCAGGAAGCACTACCTTTTTTTTTTTAACAAGACAACTCATCAAATTTTTTTAATGTTTTATTTATTTTTGATACAGAGACAGAGCATGAGAGGGGGAGGGGCAGAGAGAGAAGGAGACACAGAACGGGAAGCAGGCTCCAGGCTCTGAGCTAGCTGTCAGCACAGAGCCTGTCGTGGGGCTCGAACCCACGAATGTGAGATCTGACCTGAGCCGAAGTTGGAGACTTAACCTACTGAGCCACCCAGGCGCCCCAACTCATCAATTTTTAATGTTTATTTATTTATGGGGGGGGGGGGAAGAGGCAAGTAGGAGAGGAGCAGAGAGAGAATCCCACACTGCACAGAGCAGCCAGCTCAGAACCTGATATGGGGCTCGATCTCATGAACTGTGAAATCATGACCTGAGTCAAAACCAAGAATGAGACATGAAGCACTACCTTTGAGGGAGTCCGTGGAAGCCAGCATTGACTGGCTGCACAGTGGATGATGCAGCCCCATGAGTAACGGTGTAACCAGCATTAAATGGTATTAGGGAAATGCAGAAGCAAGATCTATATTGTTTCAGTGTAAACAGGGACTGAAGACTATGGCATTTCAAGTAATAACAGTTGCTGCCCATTTTCTCATAGTGGGAGATATAACAGCCTGGAACAGCACGTGTGACAGTAAAGAACAGGACGAGATGGACCCCACAAAGAATCTCCATGTGTGCTGACTGAACAATAAACATATATGTGCGACTTCCATACCCTTATTCTGAGTCTTCTCATTAATTCACTATACGTCATATGAGCCCAGGAATTTTATATTTCTAATCAAATTATTAATTATTTTGCTCCCCAAAACATTTGTCAGAAGCCCCATGTACCCTAGGGACAGTTCTGTTCCCACTTTCTTTTTTCTTTTTTAGTTTTTAAATGTTTATTTTTGAGAGAGAGAAAAAGAGAACACAAGTAGGGAAGGGCAGAGAGAGAGGGAGACATAGTATCTGAAGCAGGCTCCAGGTTCCAAGCCATCAGCACAGAGCCCAATGCGGGGCTTGAACCCACACACCATGAGATCATGACCTGAGCCGAAGTCAGACACTTAACCAAGTGAGCCACCCAGGTGCCCCCTGTTCCCACTTTCAGATACACTTTGTTTCTGGAGCTCACATATGGACCCCACACCCATTCATCATCCTTCTAGTATTAATACCCCAAATTTCCTCTGAGAAAACACTCCACATCATCATCACTCCACATGGAATCTCGTGAAACTGAATTCACCCTCCACTCTGGGGTGAAACCTCATGACTTGGCACATCTCACTCCTCTGATCCCAACAGTCGGTTCATGGATGGCACATGGCCCAGCCAAAGCAAATGAGATATGGTGAGACTTGGGATTCTGAAAAGGAGATTCTGTTTCCTGTAGTATGTACAACCTAAAAGTGCGTGAGAGAGCCGGGTCCTCTACTGCCTTCTTGCTACCGTGCAAGGCCTGGAGCTCAAGCCAGCAACTGAATGTCACAAAGAAGGGGTAGAGGGAAGTAGGATCGGAGGAGCTCATCTGATCCGATCAAGCTACACCCGAAGCCAGACACACTTGGACCATGAGCCAATAACCTCCTCTTTTACATGAACAATTTTCATTAGATTTTTATTATTTGCATCCAGATTAAACCCAACTGATGATCACATCTGAGAGTAGTTGCCTTTGTTGCCCATATGCCCATTTCTTTTCTTTTTTTTTAAAGTTTTAAATGTTTTATTATTTATTTGTTTATTTATTTATATTGAGAGAGAGACAGAGCATGAACAGGGAAGGGGCAGAGAGAGAGACACAGAACCTGAAGCAGGCTCTGTCTGACCTGTCAGCACAGAACCAATGTGGGGCTTGAACCCATGAACAGTGAGATCATGACCTGAGCTGAAGTCAGACACTTAACTGACTGTGCCACTGAGGCACCCCATCCCAATGCCTTTTCTTTTCCAATTTTTTGGCTTCCTAACAAAATGGTATCAGGAAATATTTATTATCTTCTGCTTGGTTTCTATTCCTGCCTCTTTCCTGCCCTACAGCCGAGACCTCTTGATATCTGCTGCAGCCTCAGTCCTCCTCCAGTTACCAAAGAGAAATTCCCTAAACTGGAGAAGTTGATAACTCCAGGCCCGGGACAGACCCAACCGAATCATTCTTTCCCATTCCATAGCCTGTCCAGCCCTTTCAGCTTATAACTAGATTCCTCACTCACCAGTCTCTTGAGATTTTTAAACTGGCGTAACCAAATAATCCGATTAACAAATGGGCAGGAAACTTGAACAGACATTTCTGCAAAGAAGACACACGGATGGCCAACGGACACATGAAGAGATGCTCAACATCACTCATGCCTGGGGACATGCAAACCAGAACCACCCTGAGACATCACCTCACACCTGTCAGAATGGCTAAAAACCAAAACAAGTACAAAAAACACAATAAGCAAGTGTTGGCGAGGATGTGGAGAAAAAGGAACTCTCTCGCGCTGCTGGTGGGAATGCAAACTGGTGGAGCCGTTGTAGAAAATATTATGGAGGTTCCTCAAAAAATTAAAAACAGAGTTACCATCTGACCCAGTAATTGCACTACTGGGCATTTACCCAGAGAATATGAAAACACCAATTCGAAAAGATATGCATTCGTATGTTTAGTGCAGCATTATTTACAATACCCAAGTTATGGAGGGAGCCTAAGTGTCCACTGATAAAAGGATGGATAAAGAAGATTGGCATATATTTACACATATACACAACAGAATATTATTCCTAGAAAAAGAATGAAATCTTGTCATTTGCAATAACACAGATGGAACTGGAGAGTATAATTCTAAGTGAAATAAGTTAGAAAGAGAGACAAATACCATATGATTTCACTGATATATGGAAATGAAGAAACAAATTGTAAAAAAAGAAACCAAAAAACAGACTCTTAACTATAGAGAGCAAACAGAGGGGCTGGAGCTGGATGGGAGAAATTGGCGACGGGATGAAGAGCCCACTTGTTGTGGGTGCCTGGGTGGTCAGTCGGTTAAGTGTCTGACTCTCGATTTCAGCCCAGGTCATGATCTGATGGTTCATGAATTCGAGCCACATGTTGAGCCCCATGCTGTGCTGACTTGGGATTCTCTCTCCCCATCTCTCTCTGCCCCTCCCCAACCTCAAAATGGATAAATAAATTTTAAAAAATGTAAAGAGTACACTTATTGTGATGACCACTGAGGAATGGATGGAATGGTTGAGTCACTATATTATGTACCTGAAACTAATATAACACTGTATGTTAGCTGTAACAGAGTTAAGATTTAAAAAAAAGGGTTGAGTGAAAAACCCACCAACATAGAAATCTGTACCTGCCAAGTTAGCCTTTACAATGGAGAAATAAGCCAAAATTGAAGAAATGTGTTGCCAATCGATACGTCTTGCAGGAAGTATTAAGAGAAGTTCTTTAGATGAGTGGATCAAGAAGATGTGGTATATATGCACAATGGAGTGCTACATGGCAATGAGAAAGAATGAAATCTGGCCATTTGTAGGAAAGTGGATGGACCTCAAGGTGTCATGCTAAGTGAAATAAGTCAGGCAGAGAAGGACAGATACCATATGTCTGCACTCATAGGTCTGACAGGAGAACAGGAGAAACCTAATGGAGGACCAGGGGGAGGGGAAGAGGGAAAGAGAGTTGGGGAGAGAGAGGGACGCAAAACTTGAGAGACTATTGAATACTGAAAATGAACTGAGGGTTGAAGGGGAAGAGGGAGGGGGGGAAAGAGGTGGTGGTGATGGAGGAGGGCACTTGTGGGGAAGAGCACTGGATGTGGTATGGAAACTAATTTGACATTACACTACTTAAAAAAAAAGTTCTTTAGAGAATGACAGCGGGATAGGTCAGAAACTCGAATCTACATAAAGAAAGGAAAAGCCTTTAGGAAAGAAAGAGAGAAAATAAAATAAAACGTCTTTTTCTGATTCTTAACTAAGTAAAAAATAAACTGGAATAACCAGAGTGACCTAGCTGCCAGATTGAAGGCACAAAGAAGGCCACTGTGTTTTAATTTTCTACTCATTCAAATCCTCTCATGTCCTTATTTGTACAAGGGCCAAAATCTCCCTCTTTAGGCTTCCCCTGATCCCTGGATTTTCAAAGCCGAGGGATAATTTGGGGTTAGAGCATCAGTACAGTTCCAATGGTACCTGCAGAGAGAACTAGAAACTGATCAGTTCACTACATTGTCTCTCACTGTATCACCATGTCACTCACTGTGAAGGACTGGTCTCCGGGGGCGCCTGGGTGGCATCTGACTTCCGCTCAGGTTATGATCTCATGGTTCGTGAGTTCTTTGAGCTCCATCTGGGATTCTCTGCTGTCACTGCAGAGCCTGCTTCAGATCTTCTGTCTGCCTGTCTCTCTCTCTCTCTTTTTATTTTTTTTAAATTTTAAATGTTTTTATTTATTTTTGAGAGAGAGAGAGAGAGAGACAGCATGAGCAGGGGAGGGTCAGAGAGAGGGAGACACAGAATCTGAAGACAGGCTTCAGGCTGTGAACTAGCTGTCAGCACAGAGCTCGATGCGGGGCTTGAACCCACGAACTGTGAGATCATGACCTGAGCTGAATTCGGACGCTTAACCTACTGAGCCACCCAGGCGCCCCTGTCTGTCTCTCTCAAAAATAAACATTAAAAAAAAAAAGGGGGCTAGTCTCCGTACTCCCGTGGATGCTTGTCCATTAATGATGGCTATCCTGGCTAGCTTCTGCACAGCCCTCAGTAGGGACCCCTTTGCAGCACTTATCCCAATTTTAATTACATATTTGTTTACCTGCTTATTGTCTGACTAGACCACTGTATGTACATTCCACTGATGCAGTTTCTGTATCTGCTTTACTTACCACTACTGCATTTGAGCAGAATTGGTGCTTCATAAGTATTGCTTAAATCAATGTAAGAATGAAGAAATGCATACATGCATGAATGAATAAATGAAGTGAAGTTTCTGAACCAATGGAGAGACAAGACAGAAGGTGGTTTCCAGAGATGGAATCTGGACCAACCCCTTTGGAGTTGTTCTGAATCCTCACTGCAACAGTCCAGCCATGTCCCACAATGAATTAGAAAAGGCAGATAAAATGAGACTTTTTGCCATCCTTTCCCTGTGGTAATAGGATTCAAGGGGAAGTTCTCACTGTGGCAGTTTTAAAATATAGCCCCTGAGGGGTGTCTGGATGGCTTAAGTCATGATCTCACAGTCTGTGAGTTCAAGCCTTGCATCAGGTTCTGTGCTGACAGCTCAGAGTCTGAAACCTGCTCCAAATTCTGTGTCTTCCTCTCTCTCTGTCCCTCCCCAGCTTGCTCTCTCTCTCTCTCTCTTTCTCAAATATAAATAAACATTAAAAATTAAAAAAATATATATAGCCCCCAAATTTTTTGATACTCTTTTCGACTAGTGGTGGAATCTATATGCCCTCCTGTTGAGTCTGGGCTCTGTAAATGCTTGGCCAACAGTAGAAATGATGTACCAGTTTCTAGCCACAGGCCTTAAGAAACTCAGTTTCTACTTCCTGTCTCTTGGAATTGTCATTCATGAAACCCAGGCACCATGCTGTGAGGAAACCCAAGGAGCTTTGAGAAGAGGTCCACATGGAGAGAAACTGGCAGCCAGCACCAACTCGCCAGCCATATGGGTGACCCATCTAGGAAATGAGTCCACCAGACTCAGTGGATCTGTCCCAGCCAACATTGCATAAGCAAAAATGAGCTGTCCCTCCTGAGCACCATTCAGATTGTAGGCTCATGAGAAAAATACATGATTTCTGTCTCAAGTCACTGAATTTTGAGTGTTTGGTTATGTAGCCGTTATAACTGGGACACTCAGGAAACTTCAGCTTCTACTCTTCCATAATCTAGTTTGACTCAGTTTCCCTGTTCCATATACCAGGTCCCCTTCTGGGCCAATATCGTTGAGAGGCAGCTTGCATCTTATCCCGTCTATGGCATGGGGTGGGGGTGGGGCTCTTTCTGCTCCCCTGTCTCCAGTCCTGAAGGAGGATTGCTTAGCTTCTGAAACCGCCATCCGCCCGGCCTCTCTGGCAGCCCATGCTCAGACCTTGAGTGTTTCATGGTAGTCTGGTTTTGGAGCTTAGGAATAAAATGTGGGTGTCATTTCAAGTCAGTTCCAAGCCCTTTTATTCCCGTGGCTGTATTCAACACTTTAACAGAGAACTAAAGCAGAGAACTTAGCAGAACTTAGCAGAGGTGGTTTTTCAGTTGGGGAAGCTACGTGCCAAGTCCAGTCACAGCATTTCTTGTCGTGCCCTGTTGCTCTGTGTGGATGCAGACTCTAGACTCAGGGGAACCATCTCTGAAGCCTCCAAATGACTCTGAAACTTGTTTAGATGCCGTTTAGCCGCTTGGATGAGCCAGTGACTGCCTCGTTAATCTGATAAACTGTTGGAAACAACTTGCTTGCTTCCCTCCTCCAGGCACTGGGCCCCAGCAGCCTCCTTACCTTGAGGACACTTCAGATTTTAGGGAGGCTAAGGGAGCCTTGCTGTGAAAGTAGACATGTGAAATCAAATACCAGCTTCATGATGTGAACCTCTCACATTCCTGTGATCTTGGGCGGGGAATGTCACCTCCCTCATGCTAGGTTTTCACATCTGTTTATGGGGATAATGCCAATTTCAAGATGTCCTATAAGGAGTCAACGAGATAAGGCACACAACCTACATTTTAGCCGGGTCTGCCAGCCCTTTGAGAGTGACCCACGATAGGTTCCAATCTCCCACTTGTCCTTTTTGGCAAGTTCATACTTAATAAGCACTCAGAACAATGTCGTTTAGAAAGTGCTAGAGAAAGTCCTGTAATTGTAATGGATCACATTTGTACACCTCTGACTCCAGGCTTCTGGTACATCTGTTTGGAAAGATGGTGAAGTTCAGTGGTTAAGAGTGTGGACTCTGGGCACGAACTTTCTGTATTTGAATCTCGGCTTCAGTACTTACTCTAGGTGTGATCTTGGTTGAGCTAACCTCTCTGGACCTCAGTTTTCTCATCTGTAAAGTGGAGATGATAATAACACCTGTCTGTTAAGGTTGGTATAAAGTTCGGGAGAGTCATCATATGTAAAGCACCCAGAACATAGAGCTGTATGACATCAGCTATTACAGTTCTGCCCTATGTTAACCACATGTGACATATCACCCCTTCCTTAATTCCCATACATCAACTCCCACACAAAAGTCTTTTTCTGTGGGGGCACCTGGGTGGCTCAGTCAGTTGAGTGTCTGATTCTTGATGTTGGTTCAGGTCATGATCTCACGGTTTGTGAGATAGAGCCTTGCGGCGGGTTCTGTGCTGGCCACATGGAGCCTGCTTGGGATTCTCTCTGTGCCTCTTTTCCCTCCCCCCAACTCCCACTCATGCTTTTTCTCCCTTTCTTTGAAATTAAATAAGCTTTAAAAAAGTGTGTGTGTGTGTGTGTGTGTGTGTGCGTATAGTTTCAGGATTTGCAAAAAACATTTAGATGCAATGGGTAGAGTTAATTTTCTAAATGACTAGGAAAAAATATGCCAAGATATGCATCCATATCCAGCCTGATCGTAGACACTGGAAAATTAGCAAAGCAATAAGAGTTTTTTCTGTGTATGTTGCTTATGTTTTTGTTTTGAGAGAAGAGTTTTTTCCCACCATTCATGTAATAAGACCATTGGTGTCAATGCCTGTGACAATTATGCCTGTAACCCAGATGTGCCTTGATTCCATGTCCACAGTCTCTAGGCCCACAGAGATCTCTCCAAGAGTCTGGAATCTGCAGGGAGCTCACATGCTCAGTAGCATCTGCCTCTAGGGGTCTGGTACTGGCGTGAATCTCCGTGACCCAGATATGAAACTCTGCCCCAAACCCAGATAAATAACCACCCAAATCACAGGAAGCATTCATGGGTATAATTTGGTTTTTTTCTCAGTTGGTAAAAAATTTTACATACACAAAAGAGCAGAACGTAATCTAACAGACACCCATGCCCTCTGACTCTCAGAATTTGGTGTTCTCATTTTATCATCTGCTTCATTTTACAGTATTTGTGGTTTTTAAACTCGTAGGGTTAAAAGTGAAATCTCTGTACACATCCCTCCCCAGAGGAATTCACCATCAGGAATTTGGTGTCTGTCCTTCCAAATCTTGTCTTTATAATTTTTACTGTATATAATGTATCCATAAATGCTTATCACATTGTTTTGTGTGGACTTAAAATGCACAAAAGGAATGCCTGGCTGGCTTAAGTCAGTAGAGCATGCAACTCTTGATCTTGGGGTTGTAAACTTGAGCCCCAAGTTGGATGTAGAGATTACTTAAAAATGAAACCTTTAACAGCGTTTGGGTGGCTCAGTCAGTTAAGCATCTGACTTCGGCTCAGGTCATGAACTCATGGTTTGTGGGTTCGAGGCCTGTGTCGGGCTCTGTGCTTACAGCTCAGTACATGGACCCTGCTTTGGATTCTGTCTCTCTCTCCGCGCCTCCTCTGCTTGTGTGCGCTCTCCCTCTCCCCCTCAAAAAATAAAATCAATATTAAAAAAAATTAAAGTATTTAAAAAATTAAATGCACAAAAATGGTATATTTTATTCTCTGCAACTTACTCTTTATTGCACTGTGTTTTGAGATCTTTGATGACATATAGATAGATAGATAGATAGATATTAGTTCATTTATATTAACTGGTACATAGTGTCTCTTAGGAATATTTTAAATTCATCTATCTAAAATACTACTTGTAGACAATGGAGGTTTTCCCAAATGTCCTGTATTTGCTGCAAAGAGCAAACATTCTTGTACACATTTCCTAGTGCATGTGTGCAGGAGTTTCTCTGTAGAAACCTAGAAGCAGAATTACCAGGTAAAAGGGTGTGTGTGTTTTGTACTTCACCAGGTAAGTACTACCAACCTGCTCTACATTATACTGCTACCAGCAGAGTGGGAGGGTTCCTGTAATGTAGTGAGATTTTTCTGAAGATTGGATGGTATGCAAATAAACATAAAGTGGTTACATCAAAGAAACACAGAGAAGTTCAAAATAACTATTAGGCTCATCTCTGCTTAATTGTCTTTCTGCCGTCCCATCTCCAGGCATGCAGAGCCACGCCCATGGGGGTTCCACCCGCTGCTTCAACTCATATTTCTAGTCACATACTATCTTGCTGACCACTTTCTCCTCCTTATTTCATTTCCAGTCCCATCTTTCTACCTCCTTCACAGGGGCAAAAAATAAGTTCTTCCTGGGGTGCCTGGATGGATCAGTCGGTAGAACATGTGACTCTTGATCTTGGGGTTGAGTTTGACCCCACGTTGGATGTAGAGATTACATTAAAAAAAAAAGTCCTCATCTCCTCTTGGAAAGCTATTTAATCATCCCTTGTGTTCCTTAGGGCCAGATGCTCCTGCCTCCACAATTTTACTTTCTATCTTATGAAGGTCGTTAAAAGATTCTGGTAGCAATCACAATGTTGGGATGCAGTTCTGAAATTATCTGCCTGGAAATCAGATTCCACAGGTTGAGGATTCAGTCCTACAAGGCTGCTCTTGCTCCAGTCACAAGGCTGGGTTGTTAACCTGTACTTTTCTTTTTTAATGTTTATTTTTGAGAGAGAGAGAGAGAGAGAGAGCACACAAGTGTAGGGGAGAGGCAGCGAGAGCGAGACACACACAGAATCTGAAGCAAATTCAGGCTCTGAGCCCAATAAGGGGCTTGAACTCCTGAACCGTGAGATCATGACCTGAGCTTAATGGACTGAGCCACCAGGAGCCCTGTTATCACCTGTACTTCTGACAGACTGGCGATAAATCAGAGGTTCCCATGACCTCCTTCTCAAGTTTGATTAATTTGCTAGAGCAGCTCATAGAACTAAAAGAAATGTTTTATTTACTCGATTACTGGTTTATTATAAAAAGGATAGCCAGGTGGAAGAGATGTGCAGCGCAAGGCATGGGGAAGGGGCACGTAGCTTCCACATCCTTTACAGGTGAGCTTTTCTCCCCAGTCTCCCTGTGTTCACTAACCTGAAGCTCTCGGAACTCAATCCTTTGGGGAATTTTTGGAGGCTTCATTACAAAGGCATGTTGGATTAAATCATTGGCCACTGATGATTGAACTCAATCTCCAGGTTTTCTTCCCTGTCAGGAGGTCAGGATGTGAGACTGAAAGTTCTAACCCTCTAATCACGTGGTTGGTTCCATTGGCAACCAGCCCCATCCTTAGCTGCTTTCCTAAAGTCACTTCGTTAACATAACAAAGGACATTTTATCACTCTCAACTCTTGGAAAATTCCAAAGCTATTGGGGAGCTGTGAGTCAGAAAAGGGGATAAAGATGAAATATATATTGCTTCTGTAACAAATCACAATATCACAGGTGGTTTCTCAAACCTGTTCTCTCTTATATCATTTAGGAATTACTATATAACAAACCTCCCTAAACTTAACTGACTTAAAACAACACTGTTTCTTAGGTCATGATTCTTGCTCAGCAGTCTGGGGTGGGTTCAGCTAGGTAGTATTTTGGACTTGTCTGTATTCATTCATGCACTGTGGTCAGGTGGTGGCTCTGCTTCCTGGGGTGGCTGACCGTCAGCTGGGGAACAGCACTGACTGGCCTCTTGTTTTTCATACTCCAGCAGGCTAGCTTGAGCTTGTTTTCATGGTGGTGGCAGGACTCTAAGAGTGAGAATAAAATACTGCAAGACTTCTAGAGGCTCACATTCAGAACTGCTACAATATTACCTCTGTTGGCCAAAGGAAGTTGCAAGGCCAGCCTTGGGAGATTCAAGGAGTGGAGAAACAGAATGCCTTGTTTGGAGAAGCTGGGGAAGTCACCTTCCAATGGGCATGGATGAGGGTGGGGGCTTCTGAGATCAAGATCAGTGCACAGGAAGTTACTTAGGCATTACTTTTGGGATCAACACCTGTGGAACAGAGAGGAAGGAACAGGAGAGAGCAGAGGTAGAAATCTGAGCTACCAAAGTCAGAAGAAAGGCTTCAACTGAGCTCATGGGAAACCCTTCAAAGTTGGCCTGAGTTGGGGTAAGGGGACCAGGCCCTTATACCCCCAAGCTGATCAACTGTTGAATGTAGGTGCCTCAAAAAGACAGCAGCTAAGGAAATTTCCGAAGAAGGCTTACAGCTAGAGGTCATCTGCTGACAGCTCTTCCAGCAGCTTGTGATTCAATCCTTCATTCCTAAGAGCAGGGGTGTCTGTGTGGAATATCAGAGTCCACAGCACTACCACATCTTCCTAAGAATTGTGATGCTAATCTCTTATTTTCCTATTATTATTAAGTAAGCTCTATGGCCAATGTGGGAGTGTGACCCCCAAGATCAAGAATCAATGCTCTGCAGACTGAGCCAGCCAGGCACCCTTGTAATGCTAATTTGTGTGATAAAGTGAAGCTGGTGTCTATCTTGTCAGTTCAGATGGAAAAATGAACACTGGAGGTCATATCACCCCCAGACACAGCCGGACTGGCCAGGGAATAAATAGGCCTTCACTCAAAGGATGGGAATGCTTGCTCATTCAAAAAAAGCTATAGGACAAGTAGTTAATCAGCACTAAAGAGATCTGTAACATATAGAACAAAGATTTTTCTCAGATTCCAAGTCTTTTGGGAGGGAATGGACTTCTGGGGCACCAGACAAAGCAGCACCAGAAATTACTAAGTAATATCTGATAATTGGCCTTACGGACCTTCACCTGACAGCGTCTACCTTTTCAGGAGACTTCTTCCCCAAAGCTTGCCCTTGCAAACCATCCCTGGAAGCCATCAGAGAGTTCAGGACTTTTGAGCATGAGCTCCCTGTTCTTCTGGGTGGTGCCACATCAACAGATTGCCTATCTGTGTTCATGGCAAAAGCTCAGTGTCAGTTTTTATTGGCTTACTGCAGGTGGATGAACTCTCATTTGGTTTAGTTACAACAATTGTCCCTTGTTATATATGTATCCGTTAAACATTTGTAATCAATTATTGTTTCATAAGCTATGCATAGATTTTATATGAACCCCTTGTTAAAAGTCTTTTGAGCTCAGTCTTCTTGGTTTCATTGCTCCTTCATCTAGGTCACCCACTGGAAAGGAATGAAGATGAACTGCTTTGTTCAATCAGAAATCTCGGCGAGAACAATTTCAAACCATATTGACAATACGTTACCAACAGTCTGCTGTTAAGGTAGAGATGTGACGTTGTTGTTTGCAGTAGGAGGAGAGGGAGAAGCTAAGGTCTGGGTCAGGGAGCGATGATCACTCAGAGGGGAATGAGGAAGGCAGGATGGAGATTTGGCTGGAGGATCAAGCTGTGAGAGGAAAAGAGAATGAATGAAGCACCAAAGGTTAAAGAAATAGCCCCATCAGGGCAGCTCTTGAGATCTGGGCAGACATTTTATGCCTTGAAAAGGCAAGTTGCTGTTATGGCAAAATTCCAGGGGAGTCACCAAATCAGAATTTGGAGAGCTGGATGGAGAACTCTTTCCACCTGCAGCAAAGAAGAATCCCTGGGAGCACATAGTGAAGACTGCTTTTTGGAAACAAAGGCAATGACCTTTACATGGAAGTCGACATAGGGATGAACTTGCACGGCAGCCAGAAAGGAGGAAATTATAGAAGTGGTCAGCAGGAAAGCCTGAATGAACCGTGAAATGTCAGGGGACATTTTTATGGGAAGCATAACGTTTTCTAATGTCAGTAATCTAAAAAAAAGTGCTGAGTAGGTCAAACAAACCCTCCCAGGGCCATGACGGGCTACGGGGGCCAATATGCAAGTTCTGGATGCAAATCTCTCGGTTCAGTTGAAATTCTCAGGGAGAGAATCCATTTGAGTCAGATTTCTTCTGCGGACTCAGTTAGTTATGGCCATGATCCACTGCCCCCTCGGCAGGGAACATGGAGAAAACACTGAGAAGTGGGTGTTGGCAGGAATGTGTTGACCACATGTCAGAGAAGAGAGGCAGGGATGGAGGAGGTTCCCTTCCCTAAGAGTTGCTTCTCTGTGGATGACAAGGCACGGGAGGCAAATATATCAGGCATATGATAAGTTCTAGTAACTGCAAACTTAAGATATGGCTCGTTTACCTTACATAAAAATGTGTCTGGAAAAAAGATGTGTCTGGAGGAGGCAGAATAGGGCTGTTGCAAAGGCTCAGATATACCTACATGATTCCAAACTCTCCTTTCACACCTCCACCTAAGCATGTAGGCTTTGTTTTCGTGCTTGTAACCTCATAGTTGCAAGATGGCTGCCACTGTAACCATCACAACTATGTCCCAGGCAGGTAGAAAAGGAATCAAGAAGTAAAGGATAATCCTTCTGTAAGGATTTCCCAGAACTCCCCAGCATATTTTTCCTTCCGTCTCATTGGCTGGAACTGACTCATATACCCATACCTAGCCACAAGGAAATTGGGAAGGTGAGCACATCCAAACAATATCAGGGTTCTCTTCACTGGAAACAAGGACAGAATAGACCTTTGGTAGGCAATCAGCAGCCTCTGCTGCCTCCTCTGGATATGTACTAGGTACCAGACTCTGACTAAGCACTGGGGACTGAAAATGACAGCCTATTAGCTGAAAGATACAGAAGTGGCTGAGAAACCCAGTGTGGCTGGGCCTGATTCCAAAGTGAGAAAATCAGCTTCTGGTTCCTCATCACTCCGCTAGGCCTCCCATCCTTCCTGACCCCTTCCTGGCCCTCCTGCTGTCAGTGTGGCCCCACCATGGCCCACGCCTGGTGGGAAGGATGTGTGATTAACACCAGCAGCACCCAAGAGATGTTCCAGAGAGAAATATGTAACTGGCACATCTGGTTTATAATGTATATTAATCCCTGACACGTAATTTGAGTAATATATGTAAAGCAAAAAGTCCAAGTGCTGATTTAGGAGCCTTATTATTACCCTGTCAGCAGAATTCATGTTCTGTTTGCACAGCGCTCCGGGTCCAGCATCTCCTCTGGGGTAGCAGGAAGGAGAAGGCATTCTGACAGATGCCAGCTAAGGGCAGAGGCCCCTGCTGCTGGGGATGGGGCATCAGTCAAGTGCTTGGAGCTCCTGGTAGCGTTGGCAGGAGCTCATCTTGGCAAAGAGGACGGTGGAGCTAAAGTGAGTTATAGCTGGGGCTAGGACATGTCCGTCCCCATCCTGCAAAGGAAGAAGTCTAGAAAACCGTGGCCTTTGGGGTTCAAAGCCAGTTCTGCCACTTTCTCACCATGTGAGTGGACAAGTTCCTTCAGCTTTCAGAGCCTCAATTTCTCCATCTGTAAATGGGAATCATGACAGCACCCACAAGGAGGGCTCTTATGAGATTTAAAGAAAAAATTATCGGGGGGGGGCACCTGGGTGGCTCAGTCAGTTAAGCGTCTGACTCTTGACTTCAGTTCAGGTCATGATCTCACGGTTCATGGGATCGAGCCTGTGGGAGGCTCTCTGCTGACAGCATGGACCTGTAACAGCACAAAGCCTGCTTGGGATTCTCTCTCTACCTCTCTCTCTCTCTGTCCCTCCCTCGTTCATGCTTTCTCTCTCTCTCACTCTTTCAAAAATAAACATTTAAAATATATGTTAGAAAAAGAAAAAAAATCGAAACCAAACAAACCAGGCACCGAGCATTTACTATGGGCCAGCGTAGTGTTCCCAAGTGTTTTACATGTATTAGCTCATGGAGGCCTCACAACAACCTCATGAGGTAGATGCTACTATGACATACCCCCGATTTACAGCTGAAGAGAATGAGGCACAGAGAAGTGAAGAAACTTGCTCAAGGTCACATGGCTAGTGACTGCAGAGCTGGGGTTCAAACCCAGATAGTCAGACCCCAGAACATACTCTCTGAGATACTTTGGCAGGCTGGTCCTTTATAGGAAGCACTCAGTAAAGGCGAATTCTCCACATCTCAGTGATGTTCATTAGAACGGCCTCTAATGATGGAAACCTTTTATAGTTCCGTGCTGTCTCACATAGCCGCCACTAGCCACAGACAGCTAGTGAACATTTGAGATGAGGCTGGCTTGGGGCGCCTGGGTGGCTCAGTCAGTTGAACGTCTGGCTGCCGCTCAGGTCATGATCTCAAGGTTGAGAATCCAAGCCCCATATTGGGCTCACTTGCTGCTGTCAGCGGGGGAGCCCACTTTGGATCCTCTGTCCCCTCTCTCTGCCCCTCCTCCGCTCACTCGCTCTCTTAAAAATAAACATAAAAAGAAAAAGAAATGTGGCTACCTTGACTAAGGATCTTAATTTTTAATTTGGTTCAAACTAATTTAAGTTTAAACAGTCACTTGTGGTTGGTGACCTCTGTGTAGAACAGTCAGCTCTAGGCTCCCTGCCCCCAACCCCCTGCTGGCAGAGTTTAACCCTTTACATCTGGTGTGCTGGAACCGCAGGGGGACCAGTGGCCTGCCAGGTAGGGCTCCAATAATAGGGTTGCATGAACTGAACTAGGAGAGTGATAGTTCAGTCCTTTCAGTGTCAGGTAGAACATGTTCCGGGCACCACCTTTCAGGATGCTGCTCCTTTTAGATGAATGGGGGCTCAAGATCCCAAACCCTTCAGATAAACCCTTAGCAGTGAGCCCCAGGATCCTAAATACAGCCCCAGCCGAAGAGATTATATGACAGACATGGTTCCTACCTTCCTGAAATTGGCAGTCTAGTGGGGGTAGAGGATATTAAACAAATAACCACTCAATTAATTATTTAGTAACAATTAATTAAAGTCACACCTGAGTGTATGCCAATGTCACAAGTGATTAAATGGCAGTTAGAAAAAGTACCTTTGGAACCCTCGAGAGCAGTTAATTGGATATAGGGTTTTAGGAGATGAATCGGTCAAGAAAGCATCCAGAAAAAAAGGAGGCCTAGAGTTTGATCTTAAAGAGTTGGAGATGGTAAGTGTGAAATGTGCAGGAAGGGCATTCCAGGCAGAAGGAACAGCATGGGCAAAGCACAAAAGTGTGACAATGCCTCGAGGGTTCAGGTAAAAGAACATCGTTATCCAAGGGGCAGTGAGAAAGGGTGAGCTTGGAGAGATCAGCTGTAGACCGCGTTGTGAAATGTCTTGAATGCTGTGCTGAGTAGCTGCCCTTTTCCTTAGGGGTGAGAAAGTTTTCCCAGCAGAGAGCAGTTAATTTGTTTTGTTTTTATTTTTAAATGTATATTTATTTATTTTTGAGAGAGAGCGCGCGAGAGCACACATGCACGGGAGCAGGGGGACAGGGGAGGGACAGAGAGAGAAGAGACAGAGAATCCCAGGCAGGCTCTGCACTGTCAGTGGATAGCTCAACTCAGGGCTTGAACCCAGGACGCTGAGATCATGACCTGAGCCGAAATCAAGACCTGGACACTCAACCAGCTGAGCCACCCAGGTGCCCCAGCAGTTAATTTGTTTTAAAAGGTAGATTAGGGGGCGCCTGGGTGGCTCAGTTGATTAAGCCTCCGACTTTGCTCAGGTCAGATCTCACATTCATTGTCGGGTCCCGCCCAGGCCAGCAGGGCAGAAAATCCTTGCGGGTTCTTTTCCTGAGGGAGGGAGAGAAAGGGCAGGAAAGGGCGCACAGAGAGTGAAGACACAACACACGGTATCCGATCAAGCCTCTTTCTCTTCTTCTTTTTCTCTTTGATCGGTTTCTTCACTAGATCCCTCTTACTCAGCCGCGCGTTGGGTCGCCAAATGTCCTGCTCCCTCACTCAGCCAAACGTCGGGCGCCAAATGTCTTAGCCGACGCCAGGTCCCGGTGCACTCGTCCCAGCGTTGGGCGGTACCTGTCTCGTCCGCCCCGACCAGCAGGGCGGACAATCCTCGTGGGATCTTTTCCTGAGGGAGGGAGAGAAAGGGCAGGAAGGGGGAGCACAGAGAGTGGAGACAGCACACGGTTTCTGATCAAGCCTCCTCTCTCTCTTCAGAAAAACTGTATCTTATAAAGGTTTCAAGGTGGGAAAACAAGGCAGCTGACCTAGGTCGGTTGCTAGGAAACAGGGTTAAGGGATTAAGGCTGGAGTAAAAGAGGAACCAAACTAAAGTGTTTTAGCACAGCGCCTGAGGGGCTGATACTACCCTGCCTGCAGGCGGTTGATCTTTGATCTTCTGGCTTCTCCTGACAGGGAGTGGTGCTCCCCTGCCTATTTTGCAACTCCCTTCAGAGAGTGACATATCCAGCTAGCAAATGGCCAAGCAGCTGAATCTTTGCCGCTTCCCACAGTTCATGGGTTTGAGCCCCGCGTCAGACTCTGTGCAGACAGCTAGCTCAGAGCCTGGACCCTGCTTCCGGTTCTGTGTCTCCTTCTCTCTCTGCCCCTCCCCCTCTCATGCTCCGTCTCTCTCTGTATCAAAAATAAATAAAACATTAAAAAAAAAGTAGATTAGGCTGCATTGAGGAATGTGGAGCTCTATTGTTCTCTAGCTGGGTAAAGTGTCCTTTCTGGTCTTTCCAATTCCATCCTTGCCCCCTCAAATCCTTACAGGAAGCTAGAAGAATCTTTTTTTTTCTTTTTTAAAGTTTTCCCTATGGTTAAAAAGCCAACATTATAAAAACATGTGTGCCGCTCCCACACACTCCCTTCCCCATCCACCTCTGGCCACCCTCAGGGATTCCTCAGGGAATCACTTAGTTTCACATGTATGCTTCCAGAGTTATCTATGCATGCAAATATTCACACTCCTCTGATCCTTTTTTTTTTTTTTCACTTAATAGGGAGATCTTCCCACATCATTATAGAGAGCATTCTCCTTTTCTTTTTTAACTAAAACTTTTGTAGGTTCACATGCAATTAGAAAGAATAAGTCTGAGAGATCTTGTGTACCATTTATCCAGTTTCCCTCAATGGTGACCTTTTGCCAAAACCAGTGTATTATGTTATATCACCACGTATTAACACTGATATAGTCAACGTACAGATAAGTTCTATCACCAGCAAGGATCTCATGTGCTGTCCTGTTACTGCCACACGGGCTTCCTCTGAAACACTTCCTCCTCCTCTTTTCTTACCGTGGTAACCATCATCTGTTCTGCATGTCTATATTTCTGTCATTTGAAGACTGATATACAAATGAATCATACAGTTTGTAACCTTCTGGGATTGACTTTTTAACTTCGCATAATTTCCTGGAGATTCATCAGGTTGTTGTGTGTATTGTAGGCCTGGTCCTTTTCACTGCTGACCAGCATCTCGCGGCGTGGACACGTCATAGCTTGCTTGACCATGCACCCATTGAAACACATCTGGACTGTTACCGGTTTTGGGCTATTACAAATTAAACCGCTCTGAACATTTGTATACAGATTTTAGTAGGAAGATTCATTTTCATTTCTCCAGGATAATTGCCCCAGAGTGCAATTGCTGGGTTGTTTCCAGTTTCTCTGCATCTGAACCAGGATTTGGCACTGTCACTATTTTTAATTTTAGCCATTAGATAGGCATGTAGTGATATCTCATTATAATTTTGATTTACAGTTCCTTAATTTCTAATGATTTGAGGATATTTTCATATGCTCGTTTGTCTTCTATCTATCTTTTTTGGTGAAATGTCTCTTTATGTCTCCCGTTCATTTTCTTTCTTTCTTTTTTTTTTTTAACGTTTATTTATTTTTGAGAGAGACACAGAGCGTTAGTGGGGGAGGGTCAGAGAGAGAGGGAGACACAGAATCCAAAGCAGGCTCCAGGCTCTGAGCTGGCCGCATAGAGCCCACGAACCATGAAATTGTGACCCAAGCTGAAGTCAGCCACTTAACCAACTGAGCCGTCCAGGTGCCCCTCTCATTCATTTACTAATTGGATTGTTTTTTAATTTTTTACTGTTGAGTACTGAGAGAGTTATTTGTATATTCTAGATACTAATCCCTTATCAGATATGTGGATTGCAACAATTTTCTCCTAGTCTGTAACTTGTCCTTTTATCTTCTTAACAGTCTTTTCACAGAGAACAAGGTTTTAATTTTAATGAGGTCTGCTTTATCAATTTTACCTTTTATGGATAATGCTTTTAGTGTCAAGTCTAGGAACTCATTGCCTAGCTCTACACTCGTTTATTACTTTGCTAGTGCTGCCATAACAAAGTGCCATGGCCTAGGTGGTCTAAACAACAGAAACTTATTTATTCACTCACAATTCTAGAGGAAGTTCAAAATCAAGGTGTCAACAACATTGGTCTTCACAGGATTTCTCCTATATGTGTCTATGTTCTAATTTCCTCTTCTTATGAGGACACCAGTCATATTGGATAAGGACCCCTCCTATTGACCCCATTTAACTTTAATTATCTCTTTAAAGACCCTATCTCTAAAACAGTCATGTTGTGAGTTACTGAAGGTTAGGACTTCAACATGAATTTTGAGGGGGGCACAAAGCTCATAACCATCCCAAAGATTTTTTTTCCAATTTTTTTCTGAAAGTTTCATAGTTTTCCATCTTACATATGAATCTGTAATATTTTTAAGTTCATTTCTGTGTAAAGTGTGAGGTTTAGGTCAAGGCTTTTTGTTATTCTATTTTGTTTTGTTTTGTTTATGGGTATCCAATTGCTCCATCCCTATTTGTGGAGAAGACTATCCTCCCCCATTGAATTCTTTTTGTTTTTGTTTTTAATTTTTAAAAGTTTATTTATTTTGAGAGAGAGAGCAGGCAGGATGGGGCAGAGAGAGAGGGAGACAAGAATCCCAAGTAAGCTCCACACTGTCAGTGCAGAGCCTGATGCAGTGCTTGATCTCATGAACCATGAGATCATGACCTGAGCTGAAATCAAGAGTCAGATGCTTAACCAACTATGCCACCAGGCACCCTGAATTATTTTTGTGTTGGGCATATATGTATGAGTCTTTTTATGGATTCTCTGTTCTGTTTGATCTATGTGTTTTTTCCTTTTAATATTGACTTGTTTTGATTATTGTACTTAGATAATAGGTTTTATTATCAGGTAGAGTAATTCTTTCTACTTTACTTTTTCTTTTTCAGTATTGGTTTAACTAACCTAAACTTGTTCATATCTATAAAAATTTTTAAAAATTTGGTGGGATTTTGATGGAATTAGATAAAACCTATAGATCAATTTAAAGAGAACTGGCATCTTTACTACATTGAGTCCTCTGATCCATGAATATGGAATGTCCCTGCAATTATTTAAGTCTTTGATTTCTTTCATCAGCATTTTGTAATTTTCAGCATACAGATCCTGCATATGTTTTGTTAAGTTTTAACCTAATTCTTTAATTATATTTGGAGTTATAGTAAATGGTATTGTGTTTTTAGTTTCCATTTCTACATGTTTGTTTTTAGTTTATAGAAACATGATTGATACTTGTGTGTTGATCTTACATCCTATGGCCCTTGTTGAACTTGTTTATTGGTTCTAGGAAGTTTTGTGTTGCTTTTTGTTTGTTTTATTTTTAGATTCCTTGGAGTTTTCTATATATAAGCACCATGTCATCTGCAAATAGAGGTGATTTTTTTTCTTCCTAGCTTTTATTCATTTTTTCTTGCCTTATTGCACTGGCTATAACTTCTAATGGTGAGAACAGACATCCTTGACTTATTTCTAATCATAGAAAGAAATATTGAGTCTTCCATTGTTAAGTGTGATATTAGATATAGGTTTTTTGATAGATGTTCTTTATCAAGTTGAAGTAGTTTCCCTCTATTCCCAGTTTGCTGAGTTATTTTTTTTTAAATCATGAATAGGTGTATTTTGTCAATGCTTTGTCCATATCAATTGATATGATCATATCACTTCTCTTTAGCCTGTTGATACATTGAACTGGCTTGTTATTCCAGTGTGTGTGTGTGTGTGTGTGTGTGTGTGTGTGTGTGTAGTGGGAGGGAGTTTTCCCCACACCAAGCAATTTTCCCACACCAAGCTGAGTATCATAGAGTGCATCTCAATTCTTTTTTTCTAATGCTTATTTATTTTTGAGAGAGAGAGAGAGTATGTGTACATGTGCATGCCGGTGGGGGAAAGGCAGAGAGGGAGATAGAGAATCCCAAGCAAACTCCCCACTATCAGTGCAGAGCCTGACAGGAGGCTTGAACTCACAAACTGTGAGATCATGACCGAGCCTAAATCAAGAGTTGGACACTTAACCAACTGAGCCACCCAGGTGCCCCTCAACTCAATTCTAACACTAGCTGGAGATCACATCAGATTCCATAGGTTAAGCGTTCAGTCCCACAAGATTGCCCTCCACTTAGATCCAGTCACAAACCCAGGTTGTTAAACTGTGTTTCTATTTCTGACCAACTGGCTGTAAACCAGTGGTTCCTGTGACCGGCTCCATGGAGTTGATTAATTTGCTACAGTGGCTTACAGAACTCAGGAAACCCATTTATGCTATGGATTGCTGACTTATTGCAAATGATATTAAAGGATACAAACCAACAGCCAGAAGAGACTTAGGGAGTTTGGAGTCTGGAATGGTGGTGTGTGAGAGCCTTTTGGTTCACCATCCTGGAGGCTCTCCGAACCTCATCCTTTTGTGGTTTTATGGAGGCTTCATTACCAAGGCATTGTAGGTTAAATCATTGGCCCTTGGTGACTGACTGAATTCAATCTCCAGCCTCTCTACCTTCCCCAGAGGTTAGGGAGGTAGAACTGAGTGGAGTGTTTCAATCCTCTAAACATATGGTTAGTTTTCCTGACAGCTAGCTCCCACCTTAGGCGCTTTCCAAGTTACCCCATTAAGATAACAAAAGTTACCTTTATGACTCTCCTCACAGGAAATTCCAAGGGTTTGAGGAGCTCTGTGCCAGAAACTGGGAGGTAGATCCAATATATATTTCTTATTATAAACGATGATACCACAATTGCATACCTGTGAGCAGGAGCAAAAACCCCAAAATATGACACTTTGGCATGTGGATTATTTTGAGCTGAAGGCAATCAAGACCCAGCAAACTGAAGACAAACTCTTACCTCTCCCTTAACTACTAAAAGTATTTAGACAGGGTCTGGTCAAGAAAGAGCTATTATGGGAAAGAATTTTTATCTGAAAGACCTATCTGATGGCAGAGCAAACGTCTGCTCTTCTTATTGTCCTGTAAATTATCCTCCTTCCCTCTGAAGCCCCAGGCCCCTAGCCCATTATCTGGGTCAGGATGGCAGATAAGCCTCAACTGACCAACTTGTCCCTGGGCCTCATATTTTTTCCTGTATGTATGTAATTAAATTTGTTTTTCTCCTCTGAATCTACCTTGTGTTGATTTAATTAGTGGACTAACCAAAAGAAACTAGAAAGATAGAATAAAATTTTTTCCTCCCCTACACCTGAAATAAATCCCAGTTGGGCATGGTATACAATTATTTTTAAGCACTGCTGGATTTGATTTGCTAATATTTTGTTGAAGATTTTTGCATCTAAATTCATGACAGCTGTTGGTTTGATGTACCTTCTCCTTTCCATCCTTCAGTCTTTTTATGCTTGTTGTTGTGTTATGTCCAGGGTTTTTTAGTTAAGCAAGAGGACCTAGGAGAAATGGGGCTATTTCATTTCGGTGGAATCAGAAGTCCCACTCATTCGTTTTTATACTTGTGTACCATTGTTTATATGCTGTAAATTATTTAACCAGTTTCCTAATGAACATTTAGGTTCTTTCTAGTCATTTACTGTTACGAACAATACTGCAGCAAATAACCTTGTGCATCCATCATTTCACACTTACTGGTTAAGTATTGCTGTTATAGATTCTCAGAAATGGAGTTTTGGGGTCAAAGGGCATATGTATTGTAAATTTTCGCGTTTCTAAATTGCCCTCGATAGGAGTTGTACCAATGTATGTTGTTCATTAACTTTGCCCAGATGAATGAGACTGCTAGGGGCTCACTAACAGAGTGTCATGTGAAGGGTTTTGCCAATCTGTTGGTGACAAACAGCAAATCCGTGTGTTTTGCACTTTACTTATTCTGAGTTAATTTGAACATCTCTTTGTGCACTTTGTTGATGAATTATCCATTTTTATCCTTGCCCATTTTAATATTGGGATGTTTTTCTTTTTGATACCCAGAGCTCTTTACGTATCAGTGGATTAACCCTTTGTCTGTGATATGAGTTACAGAAAATATTTTTCCCAATATATTGTTTGCCTTTCAAATTTGATTCTGGGAGTGCCTGGATGCCTCAGTTGGTTAAGCATCCGACTTCGGCTTAGGTCATGATCTCACTGTCCAGATTTCAAGCCCCGAGTCGGGCTCTGTGCTGACAGCTCAGAGCCTGCAACCTGTTTCAGATTCTGTGTCTTTGTTTCTCTCTCTCTCTCTCTCTTTGGTCTCTCTGCCCTTCCCCTACTTGTGCACGTGCTCTCTCTCTCTCTCAAAAATAAACATTAAAAAATTAAAAAAATAACTTTGATTCTGGTATTTTTGTCATGTTGAAGTTTTTTTTCCTTTTTTTATTTCTACCCCACCCCCTCTTTCATTTTTTCTTTCTTTCTTTCTTTCTTTCTTTCTTTCTTTCTTTCTTTCTCTGTCTGTCATATTTACTTGGAATTTAAATCATGATTAGACAAGACTTTTTCATGCCAACAAAATAAAGAAATTTTCCCATGTTTTCTACGAGTATATTTTTAACTTAAATCTTTGATTCATGTAGAAATTATCTCGGTGAAGACAGTGAGGAATGGATCTAACTTTCTTACTTCCCTCATGTGGGCTACACAGCTGTCTCATCAACTCTCTTGAAAATACTCTCTTTTTTTCTCTTCTGGTATGAGACAGCACCATTATCATATACTTAATTCCTGTATTTTGGGTGTATTCGGGACTTTCTATTCTGTCAAGTAGTTATTCCCCATCTATTCATGTGATGTGGCTGCACTGTTTTGTGGTGGTTATGTAATAACTTTGAATGTCTGATGCAGCTGGTTTCTCTCATTCTCTTTTTCAGAGTTTTCCCAGGTATTTCTGTTTGTTTTCTTTCCTTTTCTTTTTCTTTTCTCTTCCCCTTCTTCTCCTTCTCTTTCTCCTCCTCTTCCTTCTTTTTTATTTTAGAGAGAGACTATCAGTGGGAGAGGGGCAGAGGGAAAGAGAGACAGAGGGAGAGAATCTTTTTTTTTTAATTTTTAGCATTTAATAATAAATAATTAATAATAAATAATTATTAAAAAACTGAGAGAGACAGAGCATGAGCAGGGGATGGGCAGAGAGAAGGGGGAGATATAGAATCTGAAGCAGGCTCCAGGCTCTGTCAGCACAGAGCCCGACGCAGGGCTTGAACCCACAAACTGCGAGATCATGACCTGAGATGAAGTCAGATGCTTAGCTGACTGAGCCACCCAGGTGCCCCACAGAGGGAGAGAATCTTAAGTAGGCTCCATGCCCAGCACAGAGCCTGACATGGGGCTCGGTCCCATGACCCTGGGATCATGACCTGAGCCAAAATCAAGAGGTGGATGCTCAACCAACTGAGCTACCCAGGTGCCCCTCCTGTTTGTTTATTTTTCTTTATGGAACTTAGAATCCCCTTGTTTAGTTTGAAAAATAACTTTGTTGGTATATCTATTGGCATTACGATAAATGTAAATATAAGTATAGTAAGAATGACATTTTTGTGTTATTGAGTCATTTTATACAACTACACATTTTCTTATTCAAATCTTTGATGTTCTCTGCTAATATATTTTTTAATGTTTATTTATTTTGAGAGAGAGAGAGAAAGGGAGGGAGGGAGAGAGTACACATGAGCAGGGGAAGGACAGAGAGAGGGAGAGAGAGAATTCCACGTAGTCTCCATGCTGTCAGCATGAAGCCTGATGTGGGGCTTGATTTTAAGAACTGTGAGATCATGACCTGAGTCGAAATCAAGAGTTGGACACTTACCTGACTGAGCCACCCTGGTGTTCCTCTTTAATATTTTAAAGTTTTCTTTTATTAAAAAAATGATTAGGGCGAAGGTAAATTGCTAAATAAAATGTTTTTGTTACAAAACAATATACACCTGAGAGGCTCAGTCTGAGTGTACAACTCTTGATCTCTTGATTTTGGCTCAGGTCATGATCCCAGGGTCATGGGATCCAGCCCTGCATCAGGCTCTGTGCTGAACATGGAGCCTGCTCAAGATTCTCTATCTTTCTCCCTCTGTCCCTCTCTTCTGCTTGCTTGTGCTAAGATAAAAACAAAACAAACAAATACAAACAAAACAATGTACCAAATGTGCCTATTTTGATTTTTTTTTAAGTATGTGCATCAATAAAGAGATCTAGGGGAATAGTCACTATGAGTATGTTAACAGCAGTTATTTCTAGAAGTTGAGGTTACGAGGAATATTTATTTTCCAAGTTATTTGTGTGTAATGTCAGGCTTCTTTATAACAACCATGTATTGATTTTGTTATTTAAAAAAAAAGGACTAGGGGCCTCTGGGTGGCTCAGTCAGTTAAGCATCTGACTTTATCTCAGGTCATGATCTCATGGTTCATGAGTTCGTGCCCCGCATCGGGCTCTCTGCTGTCAGCACAGAGGCTGCTTCAGATCCTCTGTCCCCCTCTCTCTGCACCCCTTGCCTGCTGATGTTCTCCTTCAACAATAAATAAACATAAATATTTTATTTATTTTTTTCTATCTATTTTATTTTTTTAATATAACACAATTTATTATTTTTAACATATGCAATTATTTTCCATCATTTACAATACAGTAGTTACAATGACACTCCAAACAGAAAAGCAAAGTAAAAAATCCAAAACACCAACTTCTGTTTCATGTAATTAGACTTATACAGAAATTAGAAGGTTAAGTAACAACTAGTTAATCACCTAATTTCACAGCTACCTGAAGTGGCCGTCGTTATATAGCAGCTTATCTATGATACATTCAAGATAAATGATACAATTTATTACTTGCCCATAAGCTACAACACAGCCTGCTTAATACCTTTCCTTAAATTCCACCTCTATACTACAATATACTTGAGGTCCATGCAAAAAAAGTAGCTACCTTTTATGTAGGAAATGGATGATTAAATCAGTCTTTGGTGTTGTAAAAGCAACTTCATTTAAACATAACCACCCCCACCACCAAAAAAAGAAGAGGAAAAAAAAAGAAAAAAAAAGTAAAGAAAATAATAAGAGAAAAACTCAAGACATACTTCCTATGGGAAAAAAAAACCAGCACGTAATTTCTGTCCTTGACGGAATGTATTAAATAAGCAAACAGCCCAACAAGGAAAACAAGTACTACAATGTAAAAGTATTAAAAAAAGACAACCCTCTCACATGCATAAATGAAAGATTGCACACAAAGAACTCACATCTTTTCAAGCTTCAATAGCAAATATTCTGCTACTATGTATTAAATACTGCATGGTTTGCTCAAGCTAAGATGAATCCACATCATGAATCCATAAGCATTTTGCATTTTCTTTCATTATCTACTCAAAGTCATGCCTACTGCACCTCTAAACATTTCATTAAATCCAATTATACAGCAAACACTCCCAAAATAAACTTAGATTGTATTGCAGTTTCACTTAACAGTATATAAAATGCTGTATTGTGACAGGTATCAACTATCCATTAGATACGAATCAATTTTTCTTAAGCACTACTCACTGCTTGCTTTTCTTGAAGCTAGATCATTCTGAAAATTTCCTGTTAGACCTATGAGTGCAAACATATGGTTTCTGTCCTTCTCTGCCTGACTTATTTCGCTTAGCATGACACCCTCAAGGTCCATCCACTTTCCTACAAATGGCCATATTTCATTCTTTCTCATTGCCATGTAGTACTCCATTATGTATATATACCACATCTTCTTGATCCACTCATCAGGTGATGGACATTTAG
>PJEM01015479.1:0-29812 GCA_004023845.1 Helogale parvula
TCTACACTCCCCCCTGCAGCGGGGCTGGCGGGCTGGGGGTCTACACTCCCCCCTGCAGCGGGGCTGGCGGGCTGGGGGTCTACACTCCCGCCTGCAGCGGGGCTGGCGGGCTGGGGGTCTACACTCCCGCCTGCAGCGGGGCTGGCGGGCTGGGGGTCTACACTCCCCCCTGCAGCGGGGCTGGCGGGCTGGGGGTCTACACTCCCGCCTGCAGCGGGGCTGGCGGGCTGGGGGTCTACACCCCCCTGCAGCGGGGCTGGCGGGCTGGGGGTCTACACTCCCCCCTGCAGCGGGGCTGGCGGGCTGGGGGCCTACATCCCCCGCTCACCCGGGTTACCCGCGAGGCTGGCCCCCAGGGCTGTGCAGTCGTGCTCCGCAGGGAAATGCCCGTGGGCCGCGCCCAGAAGGCTCTGACAAGCGCAGTGGGCACAGGCCAGGAGGGAGCTGTGCCGACCGGCGCCTCGAGACACAGAGCTTCTCAGGCTCACAGGAGCACATTCCAGACATCCTGGGCCTGGCAAGGCGGCTGTGCTCTTGGCTCCGCCCGCATCACTGCACACGCGGGGCGCTGGCGCGGGGCGCGGCCAAGGCCAGAGGTCGGGCCCGCCACCCGCATCTTACCTCACTTGCTCCCAAGTCTTGGTGGCCAAATGCAGGACCCAGAGATCCTTGTAGTGGTAGAACTGCTCCCCGTCGGGCGAAGCAAACTCCCCTCCAAAGACCCACAGCTGTCCCCCACCTTGGGACACCGCCACCGCCTGCGGAAGAAAGGGGAGGTGAGGGCGGCTCCGCGTCCACAGGGCCCGCCAGCACATCGCCCGCTCTCAGGTCCGCGTCCCCTGCCTGAGGCCGTAACCGAGACTTCCTGCATCCGGCGAATATGCCTGCATGGGCTCCTGGGTCGCAAAACACGTTTAAACGACCTCATGGTTAAAATGGACACAATTATGTCAGAAGTTCACGTTAGATCTAACGGAAACTGACAAGTATTTTCTTTTCAGTAAATGTTTATAAGAAAGCCGATTGCCCGCCCTCATTGAACCCCCCCTGCGCCCGCTCTCTGGTGCCGCACCCCTAAAACTGCGCTGACCAGACATGCCCGCAACACGTAAAGTCTACGTAACACTTACTTTAAAAGATGTGAGCACAAGAGTAAAGGTGAGCAAAAGCAGGGAACTGCCCGTGGGCGGCGGGCCCAGCCGGCTCCGACAGGCGCGGCGGGCACAGGCAGGAGGGAGCCGACCGGCGCCTCGCGACACGGGCACGTTCCAGAGCATGACTAGGCCTCGCAGAGTGTCGACGCTCTCGGACCAACGGTCTGCGCGGACATCTCACGAGCCGGCACGGTCAGCCGAGGGGGAGGCGAGGGAGGACGGGCACTCCAGGGCTCACATCACAGTCCCCAGGTTACTCACTAACTGAAAATGAAGAGGGGGCGCCCGGGTGGCTCAGTCGGTTACGCTTCCGACTCCTGGTTTCGGCTCAGGTTCGTGGGACTGAGCCCCAGTCTGCGATCTGCCGGCGCAGAGCCTGCTCGGGACTCCTGGTCTCTCCCTCCCTCTGTCCCTTCCCCATGCGTGCGGTCTCTGTGTCTTTTAAAATAAGTAAATAAACTTAAAAAAAAAAAACAACAGAAGATGAAGCGAGAATACCCAGCACCCCAGAAACGGGAACATGAACCCCGTGAGCACACAGTGGGTCTCCAGCACCGCCAGACGCCCCCCAGGGGTGAGGACCACGCTCCGCCCACCACACCGGGGATCATCATGCTAGACCCCCCGCCAGAGGAGAAGCAGCAAGTCAAAGCACATGGCTAAGGAGGCCTTTCCAGAAAAGGAAAATCGCGTGAGGAAATGGGATTCAGAAAAGCCACAACAGGAGTGACTGCGACCCCACATACGGACACCTTACGAGAAACACCGATCTGCAGAACTGAAGTCAATTTCTAGACTATCTAGTCCAGCGCTTGTGAGCTTCGGGCGGGATATTTTGGTGAAGGAGAAGAACTCTTCTCCAAACAAAAGCGTCAGAGCAGACTGAAAGGCGACACAAAAGTGGACCGCCCCGCCCGGAAGTCCAGAGCCTGCGCCGCCTCCTCACCCAAGGACACGCAGGCTCTGCGCCCCGACCCCACGCAGAACGCCCGGCCTGGGGTTCTGCTGAGGACGCAGGCTCAGAGGCCACATGGGAACCACCCAGGACCGCCTGAACCCACCAGAGCCACGCCCCCCACCGGCGCCCAGTGGCTAAAGTCCTCCTCCGGGGAGGTCTGTTCCCTGACACACCCCCCGGTGGGCAATACCGTTTCAAGGACAGTCATGGAGAGGTGAGCAGACCTGTCGACCGTGTGTGGGCCATGAGGCTCACTCGGGTGACACCTCCCAGAAGTGACTCCCGTGAGCCTCTTGCAGGCATGGCCGTGAGGCTCACTCGGGCAGCACGGGGTACAGACCAGGCGCCGGGCTGGTCCACCCTGGGACCACAAGCCACAGGTACTAGGCAACAAAATGGGCAACCAAAGGGGTGGGGGATGGGAACAGGGGAGGGCCTTCTGGCCAGAGAGCGCAGAAGCAGTGGCCGCGGTGGCAGGGAGCGCGGGTGGGGTGGGGGCACCAGGGCGGCTGCATGAAGCTCCACGGAAGGGCGCACTGCGGGGGTCGGACAGTGGTTCTCAGGAGGCCCCGTCCAGGGCGCCCCCCGAGCACCTCAGGGCTTCCACTGCAAGGCAGGCCCTTCGCCCTGCCCACACTTGGGACGCCGCAGAACGTGGCTCTGTCACCAAAGCCACTCCTGCCTGGGCTAGCTGGAGGGTCCTGGTGGCGTACTCAGGGCGACACGGCCCCCTCCACTCCCCTCCGGAATCGGTCTCGTACGCGCTGTCTCCGCGCGCGACTCCCCTCTGGGGAGAGGGACTGGCCATCCCGGTCATCAGCGGTGGCGACTCTCAGTGTGGGGAGGGCAGGCAGCACACAACACAACGGGGTCCGGGGACAGCACGTCCCCACAAGGCCATCTCTCGCACTCACACAGATCGGTGTATATTCCAACTAACAGGAGGTGCACACATATGAGAAGAGGAGTGAAGAGTTTAGAGACACGAAAACGTCAGTCGGCTCTGGAAGAACGGACAGCGGACTCGCTCTTCTTTCCAATTCTTGTCATTTTTTGGATAATGAGTTTTTACTACTCACGTCATCAGCTTTGGGAACCTTTCTTCAGAAAGGAAGTCGATCCCCAGGAAGGGGACAAAGACTGAGAAAGAGCTGGCCGTCCACACCCCACCCCTGCTCCACCGCCGCAGCGGGCCCGGCCCAGGGGGACCCCAGCACCCATACGCAGGTGGGTCCCCGGTCAGGGACCTCGAGCCGCATCTGACCGGCTCCTCAGTGGCCACAGAGCCCAGAGAAGCAAACACACCAGTCGAGAAGGCTGAGCCTGAAGAGACGGGCACAGACCAGTGCCTGTGACGCTGGCGGGGCTGCTGCAGGCCTGAAAACACCGAGCCTTGGCGGGGAGGGGTGCATAGAGACCAGGGAGTTCCAACCAGACCGAGTGGAGAGTGTCCCTGAACACCCAGGCCGGTCAGTGGAGACCCGAGAGCCCACACCCGAGGCTAAGCCGCCCCGCCGCGAAGGCCTCAAAAGGATCGCAGGGACCTGCCAGTGACTGACCCCAAGGACAGAACTCGTCACTCGCTGAGAGAGGAGAACCAAACCCGGCGGAGGCAGCACCCGAGTCGGGCCAGGAGCGCCACGGACCGGCACCTAGCCACTCTCTCCTAGCGGGGGGACGTGCCCCACAAGAAGACAGGTCGGCAGGGAGACCCCGAAACGAGAGAGATGTCACGTGAGGACTGGGGAACGGTTAGAAGCGAGTCCGGCGTGAGCATGGTACCCGGACTGGACGAGGGCAGGGGAACCACACAGCCTGTGTGAGCGCAGGGCTGCGGCGGGGGGCGCGGCGCAAGGCACAGCCGCTGGGGCCCAAACGAAGCCAAACACAAAAAGACCGGAAGGAAAAAAGCGTCCGTGCCCGTGGGACGATATGCAGCAGCACGCGTAAGCGGGTTCCCAGAGGACCAGAAAGGACGTCAGTCTATGCCCCAAGGCCAAAGGTGCAGAGAACATCCTTGAGGCGGCGTTGGAGGAGACGGACCCGTCACACAGGGGACAGCAAAGATAAGATGACCGCAGACTCGCATCAGACCCACGGGAGCCAGAAAACGGGGCGCTGCGAGAGCTGGTGTCTACAATTCTGTATCTAGCAAAAATATCCTGTACAGTGAAGACATTTTCACTTAGCTGAAAAAACTGCCAGCCAACCTGCACTTCAGGAAACAGGAAATCAGGTTTAGGCAGAAGGAGAGCATCAGCAAATGAAAACAGAGGAACCAGAAGGAACCAGAAGTGTCCCAGGGACAGTCAGTTTGTAAATGAACAGGACGCACTTTTCTCTCTCCTTTCAAGACTTTGCATGATAACTGCCTGAGCAAAGCCAATCCCGCGGCACCTCGGGGGCCACAGCTCCAAGGACTAAGAAAACGGACATCCTGCTGTGTGGCGCTAACAGTGCAAGAGGAGGGCACAGTGTCACCTGGAGGGAGCCGAGGTGAGTGCCACCCGAGAGTGACCGCGGACACAAAACAAAAACGAGGGCAAAGCAGCCGACAGAGAAGATAAAAAGCCGATCTTAAAATACAATCAACCCAAAAGCAGCAGGAAAAAGATAAGAAGGAATTCAGAACAGATGGGACAGAAGACAGGCACCAACATGGCCGCCGTCGCGTCGCCGGCCACGTTAAACAGAAAGGACAAACACCGATTAGGAAGTAACAACCGCGGGGCACCTGGGTGACTCCGCCGGCTGAGCATCTGACTCTTGATCTCAGTTCAGGTCACGACCTCTCAGTTCAAGGGTTCGAGCCCCACAGCAGGCTCTGTGCTGACACATACAACGATCCTCTCTCTCCCTCTCCCTGGGCCCTTTCCCCAGCTCATGCGCTCTCTCTCATTAACATTTTTAAAGAAGGAAAAGAAAAACGTACAAACATTTAGACAATGTATAAATTGATAAAAAAAGAAAATCAATGAATCCAATGTCAAGAAAACAGGAAAGACCACAAAGATCGACTTGAACTAAACACAACTCCTGCGTGGGATCCAGTGTTGAGATCTGAGTCACCTCGACCTTTAAATACCTTTTTTTTTTTTTTAACATTTGTTCATTTTGAGAGAGAGAGAGAGATGGTGGGAGTGGGGGAGGGTCAGAGAGAGAGGGAGACACAGAATCTGAACCAGCTCCAGACTCTGAGCTGTCAGCACAGAACTCAACGCAGGGCTCGAACCCACGGGCCGTGAGATCATGACCTGAGCCGAAGTTGGACACCCAACCAATGGAGACACCAAGCACCCCAAGAATACTTTAAGAAGGATTTCAAGGGGCGCTTGGGAGCATCTGTCTCAGGCTCAGGGCCTGATCTCAAGGATGAGGAGTTCGAGCCCCGCACCGGGCTCTCTGCTGTCAGAATAAGAAAACAGATCCTCTGTCCCCCTCTCTCTGACCCTCCTCCACTCGTGTGCATGAGCTCCCTCTCCTTCTCACTCTCGCAAAAATAAACAAAAAAAGATTAATTTCAAAACTGCTAAATGAGAAATACTAGGCAAATTACTTTCCGACGAACCTCAAACCAGGCCATCTTTTAAAGATTATAAGGCACTTTAACCACCAAACAGGAGCCCAGTCATCCAATAAAATTAGCAAATTCAAGTCAAAGAGATCAACCAAGGGCAAGTCCCAAGTGCACGATGTCAGACACCCCCCAGGGCTCGATCCACATCAACACACAGCAATACCCTGGACCCGCCAGCTCACGGTAGATTATGTCCACACCTCCTGCTGGATTGCTTTTTTGTTTTAGGTTCTAAAATACAGAATTTTAAAAATCTCCCTTCACTTGCCACACCTTAAGACGAAAAGAATGGATTTTAGGGAAAAATAAACTCATTGTTTCCCCTTCTGCTACAAATGCACAATGCACAGTTGGGCCCCCCACTTCGGCTCAGGTCATGATCTCACGGTTTGTGGGTTCGAGCCCTGTGTCGGGCTCTGTGCTGACAGCTCAGAGCCTGGAGCCTGCTTCGGATTCTGTGTCTCCCTCTCTCTCTGCCCCCTCCTGTTCATGCTCTTTCTCAAAAATAAATACACATTAAAAATAAATAAATAAAACTTAAAAAAAGCACGTGCGCCGCACATTTGGAAAAGCTGCACAGGGCACCATTACCAACAGTAAATAAAGAAAGTCGTCTTTACCAGTAGTTTCTGCGGAGAGCTGGTGTGCAGGCGTGGGTCAAAATCCACGCAAAGAAGTCACGCTACTGGAAAAACACACCTTTGATGACATAGGTTTTAAAAGTCTAGTTACTTCTATGGGGCGCCTGGGTGGCTCAGTCGGTTGGTTAAGCGTCCGGCTTCCGGCTTCGGCTCAGATCACGATTTCACGGTTTGTGGGTTCAAGCTCCACATCGGGCTCTGTGCTGACAGCTAGGAGCCTGGAGCCTGCTTCGGATTCTGTGTCTCCCTCTCTTTCTGACCCTCCCCTGCTCGTGCTGTCTCTGTCTCTCAAAAATAAATAAAAAACATTAAAAAAATTTTTAAAGTCTAGTTACTTCAAAAACTCTGCCCCCCTCAAATACTTTTAACCAACTACCTATGAGTAAACACAATTACACAGCTCTTCACCAAAGTAACTATACAAGAAAAAAACGAAAAAAAGAGAAACTTCTTGGTGAAGGAAAGACTACGAATCAAGTGGTGAACCTGGGATCAGTAACAGGATCTTACAATTCAAACCTGAAGGTTTCATTCTAATCCAAGTTAAGTTTCCAAATTATTTCTATTTTGTAGCTGTTAAGTGAATGGAAGGGGATGCAGTCTGGTCCGAAAAGGGTCTAACCCAGGTTACCGCCCCTGCTAAGTTCCTCCAAAAATGTATTTTTATCAAGGTCACTGTCAGTTAAAGCTGACCTCAGAATAAACACTCTAAATGTCCTGCAGAGGAGGAAAAGGTATTTTCTAAAAGATACCTACAAAATGCACATTCACCTGAAAACATTACACAAAAATTGGTTTAGCCCCAGCAAGGAGGTCTTAAAGAGTTTACGTCCCTATTTTTATTGTTTTTACTTTTTTTTTTTAATTCAAATGTCTATTTTTGAGAGAGAGCGCACACATTAGCAGAGGAGGGGCAGAGAGGCGGACAGAGGATCCAAAGTAGGCTGTGCCCTGACAGCGCTGAGCCCGACGCGGTGCTGGGACTCACGAACCACTGAGATCACGACCTGAGCCAAAGCTGAACGCTCAACCGACCAAAGCACCCAGGTGCCCCAGAAATTTACGTCTGCAGAAGTCCAGGAACCAACGAGACTGCCGGGCATGATGCCCACAGGCAGGGAATGGGGAGGGCATCAAGGCAGGAGCACAGCCTCTGCTGACAGAGAAGGGTGGTCACTGGGCGGGGCGGGTGGAGGCTGGGACGGGCTCTTGTCCACTCGCCGCCCCCTCCCCTTTGCACCGTCCACCTACCCGGGAGTTCACGGCCCTGGGCTCTCTCCTGAGGGATTATTTTTGTATTTGGGAAACAGAGCGACAAAGTTAAAACCGCCGGAAGCGCATGTGCACCCGCACACACATCCGCACAGCGGCCGTGAGTGACCGTCGGAACTGGCAGCGGGCCGCAGGCACAGCGCTGCTCAGCGACCGAGCGGACGGGGCGCGATGGCGCCGCTCTCTGGCCGTCCCACTCGGCCGTGGCCTCCAGGCGCCGGGTCTATTTGTTGTTGCATTAGCTGGAAGAAAGTCAGCTCTGGAAAGCCCTAATTTCCCTGTTCTCCCTCCAAATGCCAAAAATAAAGGCCCTTCAAAACCCAAATAACAGGCTCTACACAGATCTGACGGCAGCTTCATCCTCGGCTCCGTGAGAGCAGAGGCCTAAAAGCGCGGGAGGCCATCGGGACCAGAGAGACCACAAACCACGGGCATCTTCCAGAAAGGCAAATTCATCCTTTTTTGGATGCCTGGCGGGACAAGATGCCTCGTATCTCCGAGGGAGCCCAGGCCCCGCGCTGCCCGCTCGTTCGGGCCCCAGTGCCGCCATCATTTCGGTGGCGGCAAACTCTCCGCAGCCCAGGCGGCCCGTCCTGGCACTCCGCTTCCGAGCCAGCCTTTTCCTACAAACCGTCCTCCCCAAACCCCACCCCTGTACTGCTCATCAGTGCCCGAGGCCAGTGAAGACATGGACGCCGTACATTCGACCCTGAACTGCTCTGAGGATGCCTTCCGTCTCACTCGTGTGCGTTTTAGGTGACCATCAAGAAGACAGCACGTCACAACTGCACGTGCTTCTCACGCATCCTCCGCTTCTGCACAGTACGCTCCTGCCGGCGAAGGCGTCCCCTAGGGTCCGGGCAGAGAGAAGTGAGCAGCGGAGGCCCCTGCACAGGGGCCACCGGGCCGGCAGGCGCACCAGTCCTGTCCTTTCTCCCGCTGGGCCGCGCTGTCTAGGAAACGCCATCGAAAGTCGCCCACTAGACTTACACACTAGACTTCGCCCTCCAACCTGTCGGGTCTGGGAGGAGAGAAAGAATGGTGTACATGGAAGTTCCTGCTCCCTCAGCCCCAGTTACAGACAAGACAACACGACTTCCGATATAGAAGTTCTCGGGTTTGTTTTAGTTTGAGAGAGCGAGCGAGGGCTCGTGAGCGGGCTCCAGCATGACCGAGGGTGAGGGTCAGAGGGAAGGGGAAAGGGGGTGGGGGAGGAAGGGGGAAGGAGAGAGGATCTGAAGCAGTTCCTTGCCCGCACGCAGCCCCACACAGGCTCCGTCCCATGACCCTGGGATCAAGACCTGAGCTGAAATCAAGAGTCAGATGCTCAACTAACTGAGCCACCCAGGCGCCCCAGAAGCAAAGTTTTAGGTCTCAGAATTTAATGTAATAGAATTTGGACTATAATGACCTTGCGGCACAAGACTTTATAACGTATTTTCCGTTTCCTGTTGCTGACTCACTGTGAAATTCAGTGGAAACAGCCAACCATCCTCCAGCACAAGGATGCTATCCCGCCCGCCCCAGGGACGCACGGGAATCAGAGCCTGCGGGGCTCCTGGCGAGGTAACCGAATCTAAAGTTCTCAGAGACCGCCACGACACTAATTCTTCAAGGACACAGCTAATAACTGTAATTAAAATGGATGAAAAAATAAACTCGAACGCAGCCCGAGCCCACACCACGTGACACGGGCACAGAGCACGACTCGCACACTCCTGGGCGCGGGAGGCCGGTGAGCCCCGGGGAGGGCTGGGGCTGGGCTGCTCACGGCGGGGCGCGCAGGAGGCCTGGCTGGAGCGTCCCTCCCAGGAACGGCGTGGTCTCCGGGGAGCCACCGAGCTCCCTCGCTCACAGAACCCGAGCCTCCTAGGCGCTGACTGCTAAACCTCCAAGTCCACTCTTCCTTTCCACAAGCCGAACCAGTCCTAACGCCCTCAAGTGTCTACACGCAGGACGCGCGTGGGTCCCAGCAGGCGGGCCCTCCTCCCGAGCCGACCCCCGTGCGTAGGCTGCCCCCGGGCAGAGACCCAAGGACGGAAGCCCACGCCGCTCAGGGTTTGCTCCGACCGTGGACCGTGGCAGACTCACGCCAGCGTCCTTCTGCGCACTGAGAAGGTGCCGCCCAAATCATTCCTCGCGGCGACTCCGCTCAGAGCGTCGGTTCTGCTAACACACAAGCCCAGGTGCCGGCCGTGGAGTCCCGGCCTCGGGCAGCCCCCGCCCCCCGCAGCGAGCAGAGCCTGGGCGACGACACCATGACCTCGTCAGCCTCCAGCATCTATGGCCGCGACCCATCTCGTTCCCCAGCAACGTGCCCGTTTCTCTCGAGGAACCCCCTCCAGCCGCCGGCCTCGGGCCCCCGGGAGCCTCTCCCTCAAACGGAGGGGGATCTCGCCAAGAGGCTGCTCTGCGCCAAGCACGGCACGAGGCCCACTTACCTGGATTTCCTCACGGGACCTTGAGGCCGCCTGGAGGAGGCGTCGGCCCGGCCTCACGCGCGCAGAAGCTTAGTCACGAGGCCAAGTCAGTAACCGCGAGTGAGGACCCGCGCAGGCCCTGGCCTCTCGGGTACGAACCCTCCAAGCACATGACGAAACCCTCACAGGTACAGAAGGGCTGACGGTCAACGTCGACGCACCTGGTGAGCGCAGCGCCGCGGGGGCGGACTGGGGATCTCCACTTTGGTCCAGGCGTCCTTCCGGATATTGTAGGTGTAGAGTTCGTTATACACAAAGGTCTGCAAAGAAAGAGGAGGATTCAGGACCACGAAGGCCGCCTCGACGCAAGCCACGGTAAGAGGGATATGGATCTGGACGCGACCGAGAGTGGACACGGGGTCTCGATCACCAGCTCTGCCCAGGAAATGGGCTTGCCAAGGCCATGCGGATCACACTGATCCAGAACACCCGCGGCCGGTCCCCTGGGAGCCGCAGGGACAATGACAAAGAGCAGAGCGCCCGCCCACCCGGCCTGGTAGCGCCCAGAGCACCCGGATCCCGGCCGCCCCCCAGGCGTCTCCTCTTAAAGTCAGGCCTGGGTTTTAAAGCGCATGAAGACTCAGCGTGGAAGAGGAGCAAACGGAGGGAAGGCGAAGGTGAACTCATGCTTTTCTGTGTCAGCCGCAACTCTGAACACCCACTCGGAAACGACGGTTAGCGCTACGATTTAGGAGCACTTTCTTACGCCGCTCAGCACGACTCTGGAAACCACCCCGGCCCCCCAGCATGAACCATCGCCCCCGGTGAGCAGGGTGCCCGTCAGCCTCACACAGGCACTATGAGGAGTGACCCTAGAGGTCACCAGAGCGTCCTGGCGGCTGGTCCAGGGAGAGGGCGCACGCCAGCCCTCCAAGCTCATGAGGCTGGGCCAGCACGTATTTACTGTCGCTGCTCAAAACAAGACCCACGGGGACTTGGGGGAAAAAGAAGAGAAGATATACTTCACTTTTTGGCCGTTGAAATATTCACCTCCGAAAAGGATCAATTCATCTTTGTCAGGATGCGCGGAGAGGGAGGCGTGCAGCCTGCAAGAGACAGAAGCAGCAGCTGGTGGGCACCCAGTCCGGCCGCGCGCCCCGCCGGGAGCCCGCCTCCCTTCCCCCCCCACCTCCCCTGAGCGCCCCGACACCAGCGTCCCGGGACAGCCCCGCACCCGCGCGGCTCACACGGCACCGGCTAAAGACCGTCCGGCAGTGAGAAGTCTCGGAGCTCCCCCTCAGTGCCCAAGTGTCCAGAGCGGACCCCTACTTTAAGGGTCTATCGTCTGAAATCACAATCACAACGGCTCTAAGTCCAGTATTTGAGCATTTCAATAAGGTATCTTGCACCTAAAACATTCAAGTAAGGGTTGTCTGGATGGCTCAGACAGTTGGGTCCAACTCCTGATTTGGGCTCAGATCACGATCTCACAGTTTGTGAGTTTGGACCCAAACTGGGCTCTGTGCGGACAGTGTGGAGCCTGCTCGGAGTTCTCGCCCTGCCCCTCCCATTAGTGCTCTCTCTCCTCTCTCAAAAGTAAACATTTAACAAAAATGTTTCGATGCCAGTAACTTTGTGCTCCTATCACACGAGGACAGAGGAGCAGCTGTGCGGAATCCGTAAGCACATCCGGACGATCTCAGTGGAAAGTAGTGAAGGACAGTGATGGGGGGGTGAGAGGACAGGACAGTCACCGGAAACACTTCTTCCAAAATCCCCACGAGCGGGGTTCCCCAGGTGCATGCTGCAACACGGATTCGGAAGGAATTCCTCAAGGAAAACACGGTTTCGAGGGCAAGTAAGTCAGAGAAATGAGGAGCGCCGGTGGTGCAGTCAGTCAAGTGTCCAAATTTGGCTCCAGTCCTGATCTCACATTTGTGGGTTCGAGCCCCACGTCGGGCTCTGTGCTGACAGCTCAGAGCCTGGAGCCTGCTTTGGACTCTGTGTCCCCTTCTCTCTCTGCCTCTCCCCTGCTTGCACTCTGTCTCTCTCTCTCAAAAATAAATAAACGTTAAAAAAATTTTTTAAGTTAGAGAAATGAGACGAGTCTACTTTCCCTTGGGGATTTACTGTGCACAAAAAGAGAACGTGCAGTACAGAAGCCGGCGTCAGAGCCGCGCTCCTGCCGTGAAGAGCGGCCTCACGGTTAAACACGAGGCCGCCAGGTGGCCCCCAGCCCCGCTGCCGGGCGTGCGCCCAGGACACGGCGAGCCGGGCTCGCACAGCATCGCCCCTGCAGCCAAGAGGGGGGGACGGGCCAGGAGCCCACGACAGCTGCGCACCGAACACACGGAACACGACCGGGTCTCAGAAAGGAACGAAGTTCAGGTCCCCACTATCGCGTGGACGGGCCTCAAAGACGTTACGCTGAGTGAGCGAAAGCAGCCGGACACAAAGGACTGTTCGGCCCCACTTAGATGAAACACCTAGAACACGCAAATCCAAAACCGGAGGGCAGAGGTCGCCACGGGCCAGGCAGAGGGGGCGCGGGGAGCCCCGCACTCCTATCCGGGGGGAGGAACACTTGCGGAATGGGTGACCGCAGAGCACCGTGAACGTGACTCATCCCCGTGAGCTGTGCGGCAGGAAATGGTGAAAACGGACGACTTCGCATCAACGACCTTTCCCTACCGGTTTTTAAAAATTTCGAAAAAAACCCAGCTGTTCCCAAAGTTCTTTAACACAGAACTTTCGTCACTTAATCCCTGTTACACTTTTCTGTGGTGGAGGCGCCCGGGGGGCTCAGTCGGTCGAGCATCTGACTTGATCAGACAAGTTTGGCTCACATTGTGATCTCATGCTTTGTGTGATCGAGCCCCACGTCAGGCTCTGAGCTGACAGCACGGAGCCTGCTTGAGATTCTCTCTCTGTGCCCCCCACCCCCTGCCCGCTCTCAGATTCTCTCAAACTAAACTTTAAAAAAATTTTTTTTTTTTTTTTTTAAACTGTGGAGAGTAACAAGCACCCAGGGCAGGCCCGGAGCACCACGGGTCATGGGCGCACACGCCCGCCGCCTCCTCAGGGGAAAGGGGTATATGGCCCTTCCTCCCCCATTCATCACAGCCAACACCCAGGAACACACGCTCACGAAACTCCGTAGTTTTCACGGTATTTTCTAGAACATGAGGGCGGAGCCGGAGGAGAGAGACCGCCAGGGTCACCAACCGACCGAGACACCTCGCGTCTCAGCTCCTGTCCCCCTCCCCGGCCGGTGGGCGTCCCCAGCCCGCCCGCGAAGCGCTGACACTCCAGATTACATCCTAACGTTCAACTTGGCTTTGGGGACAACATGACTTTAGGAAAAGCTTGAAAATGCACCAAAAGGGAAGAGGGGAGATCCATCCACGTTCCAAGCGCCCCCCCCCCCCACATTTGAAGCCGCCCAGGACTGCCTCGCTCTAGCGATTCAAAGGGACGTGTCCACACACCACACGTGCGGCACGCTGGCCTGGCTGTGAGCGTGCCAAATACGGGGGTAAAACCCGCTTCCACGTGAAGGCAGGAAACTGGCAAGGCGGGGGCTGCTGGGTAGCCGTCTGCGGCCCCCCGTTCTGCTCAGGGGCCAAGCGCGCTGTCCCCCCACCTTCCGGGAGCTGAGGACTACCCCCGCCTCCAGGCCGGGGGACCCGACACTCAGAGCCGTCGCCTCCCTCCTTGAAGAGCTGACTCCCGAGTCCAACAAGAGCGCTGGGAAGCGCAGGGTTTATCCTGAGGGAAAGGAAGCGCGTCCAGGCTCGTGCGCCTGTGAGTTACCGCGCTTCCCCTGCCGTGAAAGGCGGGACCTCTCCCGGGGTCCTTGGCCGGGTCCGGCCCTAACCCCACGCAGGCAGTGTCTTCCCTCCACTCCGTCAGCAGCAAACAGCACCCTAATCAGACTGCAACACGACCGCCACGCAGAAGCCGAGGGCACCGAGGCCGACACAGAAGAGCAGGAAGTCAGAGGAAAACCAATGCCTGCTCGTCCTGGCCCGTCCCACAAGCATCGGAAATCCTACACAAGACTCTGGAGTTCTTCCCACAACCCCCAAGTTCTTTTAAAATGGCGGATACACCCTTCCGTCTGAAAGTCACACCTGCCATCACGAACAAATGGCAACAGGAGACTGTGATTTGGGGTCCGATGCCTGGGACGCGCACCTCTGAGACATTTTAAGGACCAGAGAGCTCCCTGGGGTCACGCTCTAGTCCGGGGGCTCTGACCGGCCGGAGAGCTCGCCACGGCACAATCCTGCGGAGCAGCAGAGCCGGGGACCCCTCTCCGTGTTCCTTGACGACAGAGCAGAAGAGCCCCAGTCCTGCTCTTCAGGAGAAAAGTGAAAACCCACTTTGTGGGAGCGTCTCGGGACTGGGCCTGGGCTTTCACCACGTGCCTGGCTACTTATGACAACATGGTGCCCATTTATTTTATTTTTTTAAATGTTTGTTTTTGAGAGGGTACAAGCGGGGGAGGGGCAGAGAGAGAGACAGAGGATCCTAAACAGAATCCACTCTGTCAGCACAGAGCCGGACGCGGGGCTCGAACACACAAACCCCAAGATCATGACCTGAGCCGAAGTCGGACGCTAACCGACGGAGCCCTCCAGGCGCCTCAACACGGTGCTGACTTAAAGTGGTCTTCCAACGTACACAGAACCGTCAGGGGCTAGAAGGCAGAGTCCCTGCTCACTCACCTTGGTGACGGCGGGGGGCACGGTGTTTCCACGGTCTGAGTCTTGGCGGCGTCTAGCGTCTGGAAGTGCGCGATCAGAGTCTCCAGGTCTTCCTGGGGGCAGACAAGCAGTCACACCTGAGACACATTCTTAACCTCTGTCTTTTTTTTAATGTTTATTTATTTTGAGAAGGAGAGACAAAAAGAGACAGAGAGGGAGGGAGGGGCAGTGAGAGGGAGGCACGGCTCGATCTCACGACTGTGAGATCATGACCTGAGCCCAATCAAGAGTCGGATGCTCAACTGACTGAGCCCCCCAGGTGCCCCTCAAGCCTGAGTCAACGTTCCCCTGTCTGACCCGACAGGGTCCAGTCACATCTGAGAATGTGAACGTGACCTACAGATTCATCTCAAAGACACAGACTCTGACATTTGGGAAAGTACTCAGAGCGTGACCTCACAGTTTTCTTGCACACACACTCCGATGCACGCGCACTGCACACACCACCTCCTCTCAAACCCTCACACTCCGCACAAAGGGCTTCCACTCACACAAGCCCGCCCTGACTTCCTGCCAGCACCGTCCACCGCTTGTCAGAGAGCCGGGCCGGGCCGCCCGCCGTCTGCACAGCACGGCCCGAGACTGCCCTCGCTCCTCTATCTGCTCCCACCTCCTTTCCACCGAAACAAGAGAGACCTCCAAGCAGGACCCGTCGGTCCGCTCCGAAGGGCGCCTGCGTGCAGGGGGTTTACAACTATCAGCTGCGGCCAGTCTGCGCGACTAGCACGTGGCGGCTTCCACGCTTCTCCGTGAGGACAGATTAGGACTCAAAGGGGCTCTACCAATCCCCAGCCTCACAGCAGTCCACGGAAACACCCATTATCCCGCCGCTTTACGTGAGCGGCTGTCTAAAGGCTGCGGCCCTAATGCAGAACCGCTGCATTAGCTACGCAAGACAAGTTACCGACCCAACTCGCTGCAACGTCACAGAGACCTGGGAGAGGGGGCGGCTGGGCATCACAATCCGTTCAGAGCTCCTGGTCCCGTGTCATTCGCCTGAGAAACCACCTTCCTGGAGGCAGAAGGGCTTTGATACGGACAGTGTGGGAGCGAGAGGAACCCGTGTGACACCCGAGCGGAGCTGTCCACCGGGTCTGACACAGGCAGGATTCCAAGCTGCCCCAAGGTGCCCCCTCAGGCCCCGGCCATCAAAGAACGGGATGCACTCTCATGAGGTTACATTTCATGACACAGTCCACTTGAAGAAAGGGAGGTTATCCTCCGTGGGCCTGACCCAATCAGATGACCAGTGATCCTGAGGTGTGTTGTGAGGATGAGTGGAGGCTACATGCAGAGGCCCAGGCCCGAGAGCCGACAGGTTCCCTGCACAGGTGGCACCTAAGTACGAGGCGCTGCAGAGAGACGTGAAGATGAGTGCCCACTATGCGCCAAGCACTGTCCCCACCGCCCTGCCCAGGCACACGCAGCCACCAGGCCTACTTCACATGCACAGACGAGGCACAGACGTGCAGACGGGTCGTGCCCCTCTGAGGTCTTCCAGCTAGTTGTGGCAGAGAGATCCAGACCCGCACATGTGCGTGCAGAGCCCCTGGGCTCACCCAGGGAAGAGCCTGAGAGCATCAGAGCCCAGCCCCAGTGTCTGACAGATGAGGGCACAGAGACGGGAATGGCTCAGCAAGGAAGAGAGCTGTGAAATAGGAACGTCGGGCAGAATTACAGCCCCGCCACTCCACAGCGGTGTCATTTGTTAGCTGCTGACTTCCTAACGGCCAGGTGGGCCTGCCCAAGCCGCCGACCTCGCTCAGCTGGGAGGACCGGAGCCCGGGCAGCGGAGCAGCCGGCACAGGGCAAACAGTCACGGACCACCGTCAATCACCCGGGTCAGAAGTCCACGTGCCACCGCCACGGAGAGCAGAACACAACGCCAAGTTCAGCACGGATCCATGTGTAGACCCGGCGGGGCGGAGCCAGAGGAGACACAGCGAGACAGAAACAGAGGGAGAGAGAAAGAAACGAGAGAGTGAGTGAGTGAGAGAGAGAAGCAGAGAGCGGGAGAGAGGAGGCAGCGCCGTTCGCAGCCCCCGTTCTGGAATCCCCACAGTTGCACCTGCTCCCCTGACGCTCACGGCTCCGAGCTGCCGTGAGGGGTAGGCACCCCGACATGTAAGGAAGGGGGAAAGGCTCAGAAGCGGAGGCCCTCGCGCCAGGCCACCCCTCGCCCGGCCCTCTCGCCCCCCCGGCCGAGGGAAGCCCGGGGGTCCCGGCCCCCAGGGCGCGCACGGAGGGGCGGGCGGCGCGCGTGGAGAACACGCCGGGCCCGGCCTCCGGCCCGCTCACCTCCTCCTTCCGCGAGCGCCTCGACACCTTCTTCTCCATCTTGGCGGCCGTCTTCTCCGCCCCGCGGCCCTTCTTCTCCTTCTTGCCTTTCTTGCCCATCGCGCCGATCCGAGGTGGAACCAGGAGTCCCCGAGGGGCGGGCAGGGAACGGAGCCGAGCGCGGCGCGCCGGAAATACGCTCTCGAGGGGGGCGGGTACGGGACGAGGCGCCACTTCCGGCGCGCCGCACGCGTGCTTCCGGTCGGCGGCCCGAACGCCCGGAGTCCCGGCGCTGGGGCTCTAGGGACGCGCTGCGGGCCTTCGGGCGGGGGAGCGCGTCGGCGGGAAGCGGCGGGCCCGGCCGCGGGAGGCCGAGCGAGCGGGCCTGGGCCGCCAGGGCTTCCCGGACGGGGCCGAAGTGCCAGGCCTCGCAGAGTGACCCGGTTGGGGGACTCGGGATGGGAGCCGCATTTGCTCCTACCTCGGACCCTTTTGCGGGTTCCATTATTGCTTGGACTTCGCGCCCCAGACAAATGTTCATACACTTACAAGGGTTTCCAGGGAAGGCAGCCCCCCCTCCCGCACGGCGTTAGGTGCCGAGGATCTCGTGCTAAACGGGGAGACGCGTCCTCCACCCGCTGTCCCTCGACTGTCCCCAGCTGTCCCGCGGTAGGGGAGGGCTGATGACCCCCCCCCCTCCGGGAGCAGTCAGCTCACCAAGCCCGAGAAACTGAAACAGCCAGCCTGCTAGGAAATCGTGCTCTAGGATTCGACTAAAATACCCCGTAAATGAAAGACCCATTTGTAATGCTATGGCTTGGACAGGGTTCAATGAAAATTTCTAACATTACTTAGAAAATACCATCTTTGGGGCGTCGACGTGGCGCAGTCCATTAAGCATCTGACTTTGATTTCCGCTCAGGTCATGATCTCAGGGTCCATGAGTTCCAGCCCCATGGCTGGCCCTGTGCTCAGAACTTGGATGGGATATTCATTCTCTCTCACTCTCTCTGCCCCTCTCCACCTCAAAATAAACTGAGGGAAAAAGAAAATATCATATTTGGGCTTGTGATCAAGGAAACAGAGCAAAAATTAAGGACAAAGGCCAGCAAATATTTGGCAAAAAGAAAGCATAAGTCAAGAAACGATCTTCTTGTACAAGTGAACTGCCACAGGGCTCAGCCTTAAAGAAATTACCTTGAATCTGCGAATATTAATAAAAGGAAACCTCACTAAAATGGAGTGGGGAGGCTAGAAGGAGACGCCGTAACATTAAGGTCAGTTACGGGAAGAATTGTCAATCATAGACCCCAATAGAAGAATCATCAAGAGGAAAGGATCATCAGTTACAAGCACTACAGGGAAAGATGAACCCTTGCGTTTTGTGCAAGAAATAGTCACCCAGCAACTCAGCCAGTGAGAAGCCATCACCGCCCTGGACTCCTGGTTTTCTCCTATGGATTTCTGTTCGCAACAACCCCTCCCAGCTTCTTCCTCCCCCATAGAATATGGTTTTGCTATAGCTCGTGTGTCCTGAATTGCAATCCCTCTGCCATTGCTAAATAAACCCCCTTTTGCTAGTAAAGCAATTGGTTTAGTTTCTTCATGTTTATTTATTTTTGAGAGAGAGAGAGAGACCATGAGCAGGGGAGGGGCGGGGTCAGAGGATCCAAAGTGGTCCCTGTGCTGACAGCAGCAAGCACAATGCAGGGCTTGAAATCATGACCTGGCCAGTGACCTGAGCAGAAGTTGGATGCTCAACTGGCCGACCCACCCAGGCGGCCCAAGCAACTATTTTATTTTTTAAGGTTAACAGATCCCATCAATTACTAATCACCAAAAAGTCGGGGCTGAATGCTTTTCCAACCAACCCCATCCCCATGGGAGGAAGAGGCAGAGGAGGATTCCGCCTACTTCTGGGTCCAGCGCTGCCTGTAGATTAGGAACCCACGTGTGATAGTGGGGGAAACCAGAAGTTTCTCAGAAAAGAGCTACAGCGTTTCTCAGTGAGCTGACGCCTGGGCCTCCGGACATAATCGTCTCCGACAATGAGATACAAAGGGCAAGTCCTTACTATTGCCCCACTTCCCTTCTGGCGCAATAGGACTTTAAGAACATACCTAATCCTTTCCTAAGAACACCGAGTAACCTCGAGGCAATGCACTTGAAGCCAAAGGGCCCTTGAGTCACAGTGCATCTGTAGGAAATACATGGCCGTGTCCCCCCTCGATGGCTGAGGAAGGGAGAGCATATCTCCTTTTAAGACTTAGAAGGGTCTGGTCGATGCAGGGCTTACTGCTTTCATTATCCAAAAGAATCTTGAAGCTGAGTTGGAAGGGGTTCGGATGATCATTGTCATGGTGATTTACGTGAGCTTGAAATCCTCATTACCCAGACCCAGAGAGGCTAGGACATTTAAAATGAGATCAGAATCCTAAAATAGTGAAGAAAAGATGAACGGCGTCGTCCTATTTTAGTGAAATCATACTTTCGGAACTTTAATGGATTATCTTACCCTGAATATATCATGAGCGGCTAGAGTGTACCTTTCGTGTGGTCCGGCGCCCTGTGCTGTCTTCAAGTTGAAACCCAGAAGAGAAAAATTAACAATAGCTCTAACGCATCACCCCTGCAGCAAGTATCAGTGTAACTGGAAAGTTCTCCCAAGTGTGGTGTAGATGATGCGGGTCTCTGCATGCTTCCCGTCGGGGAAAAATGACAGAGTTAAACTAGCCCACTTACTACACAACATTCTTGGGAGAATCAAGCAACATAACAAAAAACGTAGACAAGCTTAGCAAAATGCAAACTGAAGAGACGCCGTGTGCTGTGAAGTGACGCCAGGAACCTGGGCCAGCTGACAGTCATTCCACGGGACGACAGTGACGGGACAGTGCGCAAGCGCTGTCCCAGAGCACGAGCCCCCAGGGAGTTTGGTTCTAACAAGACAGAGAAACATACGATGACGTTCCTCAAATGCTTTGTGAAACAAGCAACAGATGAGGAAGGAGGAAGGGTTAGGAGACAAAGGGAAGGGAGAAAGCGAAATCAACCCATCGCTTTGTGCATTTGTCCAGTTTTCTAGAAGCCTGAGGGAAAGGGTAGATCCAGTCTCCTTGCTCCATCGCAGCTGGAAGCAAAATTCTCTCCTCTCTGGGGTTATTTAAAGTGTGCTGTTTAATTTCCAAATACTTGGGGACTTTTTCATTATTCTTTTCTAATTTAATTCGTTTATTTGAAATCGCTAAGAGTTCTCGGTCCCCTTGTGATACGGGTTCAGGTGTATCTCACAGACTGTAATACATTGTGTTTTGATTTTCATTCAGCTCAAGACACTTCCTTATTTCCCTTTGGATCTCTTCTTAGACCCCTGGGTTACTTAGATGCATGCTATTTAGTTTCTAGATATTTAGAGATTTTCCAAAGATCTTTCTGGAAAGTTTTTTTCCCCTCTCTAACTGCTCTTACGGTTTTATCTTCATCCTTATTGTCCTGCAGTTTTACTAAGATATATTTAGGCATTAACTTTTTATTTCTCTTGTCTGGGGCTCGGTAGTCTCCATGAAGCCGAGGACGCTGGCTTTACTGTGTCCGGGAATTTCTCTCTCACTTTCTCTTCAGACAATGCTGTTCTCTCTCCTCTTCTCCTGGCGCTCCAGTTACATACATGACACCCCCTGGGGCGCCTGGGTGACTCGGGTGCTTGAGCGTCCAACTTCATCTCGGGTCATGATCCTGCAGTTCGCAAGTTCAAGCCCCATGTGGGGCTCTGTACTGACAGCTCAGAGCCTGGAGCTGCTTCAGATTCTGTGTCTCCCTCTCTCTCTTCCCCTCCCCTGCTTGTGCTCGCTCGCTCTCTCTCTCTCTCTCTCTCTCTCAAAAATTAATAAAAAACATTTAAAAATAAATAAATACATACATGACGTCCCTTCTCAGGTCCTGTTCCAGGTCTCTTCACCACCGTTCCCATTTTCCATTTCTTTGTCTCTCTGTACCGCATTCTGGATCATTCTCTCTGATGTTTGTACTAGTTCTTGGGTGCTTTGCTCAGCTCCATCAAGTCTGTCGCACCTGTCCATATAATTTTTAATTATGATTACTGTATTCCCGAAGGTTCTATTTCTTTTCTCAGATATGCTAGGTCATGTATAGAGCTTTCTGTTCTCCACAGATATTTTTAAACTTGTCTTCTATTTCTTGAAAGAAAGTACGTATATTAATCAGTTTATGCTGCAGTAGGGCCGCTCATTTTCTCTGGAGAACAGCTTGTGTGTATCCTTTGAGATTCCAGCGAAAGCATCCTTCTCCAGAGGGGAATTGCTTTCGCTTCTGCCAGAGAACCATGGCCCTGCAGGTCATGACACCCTGAGCCCAGATCCGTAGCCTCGGGACTTTCTGACACCCAGGCAATGCCAGTGTGGGCTGAGAATCCAAGGGTGGCCTGAGATGCAGTCATAAGACCTCCGCCTCTTTGCCTCCCCACCCTGCTCAGCACTGAGGCGACGTCCTTGTGGCCCCCAAAGCCTTGGGGGGCAGGGTTGCTCACTCTTAGGAAACTCTGCTTAATCTGAGGGCCTCTAAATTCTCTCGGATCCCACGTGGGGCAGCCTTGGACTTGGTGAATTTTTTCCCTGCCCTTTGAGGCTGTCGAAACTGAAGGCAAGCACGCAGCACTTGCTCAGGCCTGGAATCAAAAGCCATTTGCGGAACCTAATTTCCACCCAGTGTTTTTGCTCCGAGTTTCTGTTGGGTTCTGATTTGGTAATGCTTTGTTCCTTGTCCGTTTTGAAATGTCCTTAAGAAGACTGGTTTCAACATTTGCCCATTGTTTTCAGTTGCTTGGAATGGAGGATCAGTCCACCTCACACAGCCTACCACAGTCTAGTCTGCAGTCTGCCTAGCTAGTCTACTAGCTGCAGTCTAGCTTCGTTTTTTTGTTTTTTGCTTTTATAGTTTATTTATTTTTGAGACAGAGCATGAGCGGGGGAGGGGCAGAGAGAGGGAGACACAGAATGTGAAACAGGCTCCAGGCTCCGACCTGTCAGCACAGAGCTCGACGCGGGGCTCAAACCCACGAACCGTGAGATCATGACCTGAGCCGAAGCCAGACACTTAACTGACTGAGCCACCCAGGCGCCCCTTAGCTTCGTTTTTTAAATGGTATTTTTCACTGTGTAATTTGGAAAATACAGGCAGGCCTACAAAAGAAACTTCCCAGCACCCCCCTTCCCTCCCCCCTGCTGGCTTCCCTCCCACGTACAGCATTTGTGGGACATTCCTGCCGACTGACGGCGAACAAAAATCTGCGTTGCCATTTGCCTCCTCTGCTTGGCTCCCTTGTACGGGACCTCCTTCGTTCTGGCCCCGGGCCTGTCCTGCTTATCACTGGACCCCAGAGGCATCACACGAAGATCAAGGACAGTTTGTAAGTTGTCAGAAACAAAACCTGGGGAGAAGGAAACACCAAAACCTGCACAGTAACACAAAAAGTGGAACAGAAGACGGGAGCCGTGCTGCGTACGGTCACTGCAAGTGCAGAAGCAGCCTTGAACATCACACGGATGGCAGTGAGTTCGTGAGCAGATCACAGGAAGGCCACGGGCCGGCGTGCTCTTACACGGACGGTCACCCGCGGTAGCCCCGTGAGTCCCACGTGCCCGGGCAGGATGTTAGATCACGCTGCTAAAAACACCTTCCTCTCAAGAAGGGCTTTTCTGTCCCCGCTCGCCCACGTGGCTCTGCCCTTCCGGAGGAGCTACCCTTCGCAGAAGCAACAGCGAAGCCGCACCCTGGTCCGGAGCCCACTCCTGCCCTCCTCTCCTCGGCCACGCTTGTGAATGATGCAATCAATAGAAAATGCGTGCAAGTCAAGAAAGACGTCCGCAGCAGGCTCACGGCTGGATGGCGTTAAGACAATCAGAGACGGAGCCCTGAGCTGGTCAGGTGATGCCCAGGTTTTCAGTGACGCGCCAGGAATAACGTTCGTGGTACCTAACTTCCGGGAAGATCAAGGTTTCCCCACGAGTGCACTTCCTCTAACAGGTCTGAGAACACACCAGAAACGCAGTGTTAGGACTACCCGTGCGCCTAGATTTTTACCTCCCTGCCCGTGTCTCGGTGGCCCCACACAGAGAGGTCACCCTGTTCGTAACCGTTAACAAATGATGGCTAAACAGAGAATGACTGAAGTCCCCGAAGGGCCGCCAGGGACGCGGAGCGCGCTGCCCAGCACGGCCAGGCGAGGGGAGTGTGTGGGGCTCCCGGGTTTCAGGACAGCACTCTCCTGCCCACGGGTCACCCGATTCCGGACAGTAAGAGCCGCACACGCTTGGCAGCCCAGGCGAGACGACAGTGAAGACAGCAGGTCCGTCAGAGGACAGAGAAACACGGTTTCCTTCCTCCCTTTCTCTCCCTCTTCCCAGTTTGTTTTTTTTGCCCCAGCCCCAGGAGGACGCCCTCTGGTGGGCGGAGGGAATTTGGCAGCAATAGGAGACCGGTAACACCGAAAACCAAAACACAAAGTAAGGTCTTCCGGGAAATGGGTAGAAGCTGATCCAAGGCAGACTCCGAACGCCAGTGACGCTGCCTTGAAGTCGTGTGCGGCCCTCGCACCCTCGCTCTGCCTCCTGGGCCCTCGCACGAGAGCCTCCGCTCCGCTCCGGGCCCCTAACACGCCCTCGAAAGGTGCCCGATGGCCTAGTCTCTCAAACGCCCCGTCTCTACGAAGAGCCCGTCAGCTAATGACTTTATAATTAACGCAGACTGCTCCGTGTCAGATGCCGTCCTGGAAATGCAAAGTAAAACAAGGAGACACCGTCTCACACCCATTAGAACAGCCCAAATCCAGGATGCTGGCGGGACGTGCTTAATACATTCATAAGAAAGTAGCAGAAGCCTGCAAGCCCAGAGCTGGGAGTCAGATTGCAGTGGGTGGGGTCTCGGCAGCCAGAGCCCACCTCCCGGAAAGTAGGGTGAGGGACACACACGGCAGGCTCACACGGTGGCAGGCAAGGCGCCCTCACAATCTACTCAGAGGCCCATTGTCTTAAAGGTTGCTCCCGGGCTGCCCGAGGCGGTCTCCAGGAGCCAGGGAAAGTCCCGCTGCCCGGCTGCGCGGCCAGCGGGGGGGCGACGATGACCTCTAGGGAAAAGCGCCTTTGCCACAGTCACACTTGCAGTGTTGACCTTGATTTATGTTAATAAGCACAGTAAAATAAAACAAAAAATTAAAGGAACAAGCGAAAAGCGTCAGCACACTTTAAAAAGCTAGGGACTGGGGCACCTGGTGGCTCAGCTGGCTAAGTGACTGACTCTCGATTTCGGCTCAGGAAATGATCTCAAGGTTTGGAAGTCTGAGTCCCACGTCGTCCGGCTCTGGGTTGACAGCACGGAGCCTGCTTGGGATCTTCTCTCTCTCTCCCTCTCTCTGCCCCTCTCCCGCTCACATGCCCTCTGTCTCTCTCTTTCTCAAAATAAATAAACTTTAAAAATTAAATTAAATTGGGGCACCTGGGTGGCTCAGTCGGTTAAGCATCCGGCTTCGGCTCAGGTCATGATCTCACGATTTGTGGGTTCGAGCCCTACGTCGGGCTCCGTGCCGACAGTTCAGAGCCTGGAGCCTGCTTCCGATTCTGTGTCTCCCTCTCTCTCTGACCCTCCCCTCCTCGTGCTGTTTCTCTCTCTCTCAAAAATAAATAAAAAACATTTTAAAACTTTTTAAATTAAATTATCAGGGACTCTGAACTGGACACCCCTCCCCAATTCTGACCCCTGACCCCACCTGGCCCCTCCCACCCCCACAGGAAAATCACAGGGTCTGCATCTCTGGTGCCAGCCGTGTCTCGTTTTCTTTCCGCAGGAGATCACTGTGGTCTGTGGCCCGGTGCCACCGCACAGAGGCAACCTGACCCTGTTCTGGGCCAAGGACGTGGGCAGAGGGCCGAGTGACAGGTCAGCTTAGAGCAGCAACGACAGACAGATGGTCCTGATGGGCCACCAGCTCCCATAGCCCTCAGCCCAGGGCCGTGGGACTGTGGACACAGTGGCCTCAACAATGACAAAGGAGCCTGGGAGGTGGGCACCACCCCATCACCCACACCTCACAACCCAGCAGCCTTTACAGGCACTTGCGGGGTGGCCTGGGTCACACGCAACCGGAGCCAGCCTGGCCTCAGTTTCCCCAGGCTCCCGGTGGCTGATGCAACACTGCTTCAAAGTTGGTCATGAGTCCCGAGCTGGCGAACTCAGGGCCACTAGAGGGCAGTCCCGCCACACGGACAGGCTCCGAGCACCACGTGCTGGGACCTTGCATCAGACGCACGTGTGCCGGTCCTGGAGACGCGTCAGGGCACCGGAACCGGCCAGCAGCCGGCAGCCTTCCTGTCACAGACTCGCCTGCCGTGACTTAGGCCCTGGGTGCGGACCTGAAGAACGTGTTAGAAGCTGCATTTTTGTCGTCCTTTGTGTTGTAAGGGGGGATTCAGTGCGGACTTGGCAATGGTTTCACGTGACCAACTGAGGGAGGAAATAGAGACGCGGCCCGCCCTTGTTAGCCGGCGGGCTCAGCCGCAGCCCTGGGACCCTGGTGGCGTCTCGGGGAAAGGACTCCAGCCAGGTCCCAGGATGTTTGCGCTCTCCGGCGCCCAGTGTCTATGAAAACCCGTAAACTACTGTTTGCTCAACTGTCCTGAAAGCAAACCGTGCAGAAAGGATCCTGACGGCTGAGGAGAGCGATGGCCAAGGCCTCAGGGCAAAGGCTGCTGGACTCGTGATCCTGACTTTCAACATGTCATCAAAGCGCCTCAATGCGCCAGAGATGCAGCCGTGACCTCTGAGATTCCCGCAGAGCCACACGCCCTTCTCCCCCAGCTGGTGCTGAGCTCTCCGGCACTTTCTGCGCTCTGCCCACCTGCCTGCCGTCCCACCGGCCCCAGGCCCCTAGCACTTTCACCTGTGGTCACTTGTTTTTTTTCTTTGTTTTTAATCAGACACATTCCCGTTCCTCTTGCGATAATTTTAGGTTTGCAGAGAAGTTGCAAAGTCAGTTCTGAGACCTCGTGTGTGTTCAACTTGCAGGCTGATGGCGGGTTGATCAAAACAGAGAAACCGCATTGGGGCACGACGGTCAGCTGACGTCCAGGCTTCGCGTGGATTTTGCTGACTTCCCCACAAATGTTTGTCTGGTCTCATTCACGCATCATGGGGACAGGACGCTGCATTTAAGTAACAGCTCGCTTCTCGGAGTCCAGACCCCAAGCAGACGCACCACCCAGCATGGCGCCTGGGCCTGGGGTTTCCATCTGCTCTTGGGAAAAAACAGGCCTGTGAGTGGTGGTTCCCAGAGTCTCCTAGGTGTCTCTGGGCCACGGGGGAAGATGTCTGGGGACATCCATTGTCCCTTCCCGCCTCCACCCTGACCTTTCTCCTTCCTGTCAGGGAACCACCTGGCTCCTTAGCACTCCAGTTGCCTTTCTCTTGAGATTCTAAGTATCAGTCATTCACTACTTAGTAAAAACTACAGGCTGCAGTGGGGCACATTGCTGAGACGTGAAGATGCAGAGTCCTCTGGGATGAGAATCATCTAGAATCTGGGGTAGATGAGGGATTAAAGCCTCTTCGAGAGTCTCATCACTTCGACAGAGCCCCCTCGCTCCTGCGGCTGTGGCCCTCTCGGACCCCCACGATGCCTGGAATAGCATTTCAAAGCATCTACCCCAGAGCCTCTGTGCTAGCCATGCTCTCTGCCTTCCAGGTTCTTCCCCAAATCCCACAAAGTGCCGACACAGAACATTTGAGACTCACTTGCACGCCGCAGGTAGAGGCTGGCAGGAGGAGCTCTTTCCTGAGGCTGGACATTCTTTAAGGTCTGTCTTCCAGCCACCCTGACGCCTTTGTCCAACTGCCCCCAAATCATTGGATTCAGCTCAAAATAACCAAAACAAACCCGCGGGTAAGATGCAGAGATAGAAAACGTCTCCCAGAAGTGCGCCCAGGGGGACAGTGAGCATTTGTTCCTCCTGCTGGGGAGGGGGCGGGCTGGGCGCCCAGGAGCCGGACAGCTGGCCCCAGTGTCCCACCGTGACGGTAAAATGGGGCCTGAGTGGGGCTCTGAGCTGCCCGGGACCTGAGAAGCACTGCCGCTCGGAATCAGTGAGCACAGGACGCCCGGCGGGCACAGCCAAGCTGGGCCAGAACCGGAGGAAGAAGACACACTCCTGAGTCCCCTCCTCTCTGCCTGTCCTCAGAGCAACTCTTCAAAGGGGCACAGGTCACCGCCAAGCCTGTGGACTTGAGAGCGGAGCTGGGGGAGGGTGACATGGGTGAGGCCCCAGGGTCCTCGTTGCCAGAGTGAGCTCGAACAGCGGGCACCGGGTGACAAGAGCTGCCTCCGGTCCTGTCCCAGGCCCCCATCCTGCGCAGATATAGTTAATTCCAGACAGAGTGCCACTGCTGCCCCTCCCCCCTCCCCCCAACACAAGCTGGCCTTGCAGAACACCCCTGCTTTATTTTGCAAATCAGGGAACTGAGCACAAAGACTAAGCTCTGGCTTGTGGATGGAGCCCGGCCGCCAGAACGCCCCTCCAGACCCCAACCCGACTTGCTTAGGCTGCTGGGTCCCATCAGCCCTGGAAGATCTGCACCCGGACCCTGCGCCCAGCGCCCCCTCCGCTCTCCCCGTGGCCACCTCCACGTCCATCCCACCTCCACCCACGCTGCACAGTGAGGCCAGAACAAACACCCTCCCAGCCCGCAGGTGTCGAGAGCACTTCAACGCCTGACCTGGAGAGTAAACCGGTCGGCCCGCGCGCCTGCGCACTAGGGACCCGTCAGTGCGCTCGGCTCCCGACAGGAGCAGGTGCACGCGGCGGTGCGGGGAGGCCGCGGGGCACGGCCGCACGGGAATCCTCTGTGCCTGCGGCTCCACGCTGCTGTGCACCTAAAACTGCTCCAAAATGTGAGGCTTATTTAAAACAAACAATGAACAAGCAAACAGAACAGAGCAAGTCTCTGCAGCTGGGCTGACAGCCCTGCGCCTGCCGTCCTCTCCGTCCACCACGGGCCCTGCCAGCGCACCCAGGGGGCAGGGGACTTGGTTTCGAGGACAGACTGGGGCCCGCAGCCTCCACATGCAGGCCGACCTGTGCCGCCATTGCCGGCTTGAAGAACGCACCGCCCCCACCCGTGTTAGTGCCGGCCGCCGCCGAGCACCGCGCATGCGCCTCGGCCCAGGGACCCTGGTTCTCTCCCAGCGCTGGAGGCGGGAAGGCTGCGGTCAAGGTGTGGGGAGCGGTCGTTTCCTGGCGGGTCCGGCCGGGGCTGCGGTCCCAGGCGGCCTCACACGGTCCTTCCTCTGCTGCGTGCATCCCGGAGTCTCTCTGAATCTAGGGGCTCAGCTTCATGACATTTTAAAAAACGTTTTTTAAAATATTTATTTTTGAGAAAGAGAGAGAGAGAGAGACAGAGCATGAGCAGGGAAGGGGCAGAGAGAGAGAGAGAGAGAGAGAGAGACAGAGCATGAGCAGGGAAGGGGCAGAGAGAGAGAGAGAGAGAGAGAGAAGCATAGACTCGGAAGCAGGTTCCAGGCTCCCAGCTGTCAGCACAGAGTCCGACGCGGGGCTCAAACCCACGAACCGGGAGATCATGACCTGAGCCAAAGTCGAAAGCATAACCAACTGAGCCACCCAGGCACCCCAGTAGGCTGGGTCTTTTCTGCCTATTTTCACACTTTCTCAATTTCTTTCAAATCCTTTTAATCATGTTTATTTCCTTTTAAATTTTAGTTTTTATTTAAAAAAAATTTTTAATGTTTATTTTTGAGAGAGAGCGCGCGTGCTTTCGGGGTAGGGGCAGAGAGAGAGGGAGACACAGAGTCCCAAGCAGGGAAGACTCAGTGCTAGAAAGGTTTTGATCTTCCCTCAAACCTAAAGACTCAACAGCACCTCAACAAAATCTCAGAGGCTTCCTGTGTGTGTGTGTGTGCTCCCAGACCGACTTGCAGATTCTAAAATCTAGATGGAAATGCAAAACACGGAGAGGGACATGGGGTGCCTGGGTGGCTCAGTGGGTTGGGCGTCTGACTTCACCTCAGGTCATGATCTCACGGCTTGTGAGTTCGAGCCCCACGTTGGCCTCTATGCTGACAGCTCGGAGCCTGCTTCAGATTCTGTGTCTCCCCTTCTCTCTGCCCCTCCCCTGCTCACACTCTGTCTCTCTGTTTTACGATAATAAATAAATGTTAAAAAAAAAAAAGAGAGAGAGAGAGAGAGAGAGTCCGAGAAGGACAAATGCAAAACGCAAAGCCAAACTAGATATTCTTTATCATTTTCATTTGGAAAAAAACAACAATAAAAAAGACTAACGAGTCTTTGCGGCCCAGAGCGACGTCAGAGCGGCCGGCGCTCGGTGCTGAGGGAAGGTGCTGGGAGCGGCCCGCAGGTCTGCCCTCGGCCGCTTCCCTCACTTCTGAACCAGGACTCGTGCTCACTGCCTGGAAATCTCTGGCAAACCATTGAAAAATGGCAGCATGAACAAAGACCAGGAGGAAAGTCAGGTTGGGGGGAAGCAGCTCCCCAGACTTGTCGAATCCCGTTGGGGAAGCTGTTGACCCGGCGGAGGAAGAGCCCAGCACTTTCCGGGCCCCTCCAGGAGCTTCATTCCTTGGAAATTAACGCACAGGATCCTGCAGGTTTCAACAAACCTGCAGAGGGGACGGGAGGTGCCCCGGGGTAGCCAGGGCCGCAGTCC
>PJEM01015480.1:0-29801 GCA_004023845.1 Helogale parvula
AGGTCTGTACACAAATGAATACATGTATGTTCACCAAAAGACGTACCAAAATGTTCATAGCAGCACTACTTGCAATAGTCCCTAACTGCAAACTACCTAAATGGTAGTTTGGAAGAATGGATAAGCAAATTGCATGTTCACACTATAGAAACAAGAGTTAATGCAACAATGTGCATGAATCTCAAAACTACGATGTTTAAAGAAGCCAAACAAAAGAACATATACTATATGATTGCATTTATATAGAAATCAAAACATAAAACTAGTACCTGGTATTTGAGATCAGGACAGCAGTTATCCATGGGAAGAAAGGGGGTGTTACAACAGGAGGCCAGCATGTGGGGAAATTCCGGGGAGTAGAATATGCTCTGATTTTGGTGGGTCCTGATGACACGGGGTGTTCATTTTGTAAAAATTCATGCACATGATTCAAGCATTTTTCTGTATATATGTCATACGGAAATGAGTTGACCAAAAGAAAGAAAGCTTACGCTGAAGGATTTCTGTTTATTTAAAGTTGTGCACTAAGATAATGTGGTAGGTTTAAAATGCTTTGGGGCGCCCGGGTGGCTGTCAGGTAAGTGTCTGACTTCGGCTCAGGTCATGATCTCGCGGTTCGTGCATCGGGCTCTCTGCTGTCAGCACACAGCCTGCTTCAGATTCTCCCTCTCTCTGTCCCTCCCCTGCTAGCACTCTGTCTCTCTAAAATAAATAAACATAATAATAATAAATAAAATACTTTTAAATTCTACCTAATAATAAAATCATGTTTTTGTTTGTTTGATTTTCAAACTCGCACTTTTGTAGAGTTGGTAATAGATTTGAATCTTTCAAGTTAGGAACTCTCCATTCTCTTTGCGACCAGTAGCTTCATTTGTCACACAGGTGGCCAGGATTTGTGGAATAGCTGTAATCAGAACAGTGAAGCTAATGAGACACACCATCATAGCATGCAACAGCCGCTCACAAACAAGCATGTGTTGGGGTGACTGGGTGGCTCAGTCAGTGGAATGTCCAACTTTGGCTCAGGCCATTATCTCATGGTTCTTGAGTTTGAGCCCTGCTTCAGGCCCTGTGCTGACCACCTAGGGCCTGGAGCCTGCTCCTTCGGATTCTGTGTCTCCCACTCCCCCTGCTTGTCCCTGCTTGCATTCTCTCTCTCTTTCTCCCTCTCTCTCTCTCAAAATAAATAAACATTAAAAAATTGAATTAAAAAAAAAACAAGTATGTGTTCATACATCCCTGAATACATATCACGGTCCTCAAAGTGGCAATGGATGACTATTTTAAAAGGGTTTGATGTCTCAAGTAAGTGCATGTGTCTTAATTAGCTATTTCTAAAACTTCTCTGAAGAAAGCTATGGGTCTGTATGAATGACAGAGATTCCCAGGCCCACTCCAATGAACTGAATTGAAATCTATTCTAGGGAGAGGGTATAGGAGTCAATCTAACAAACATCCTAGGTAATTCTTACCATGGGCCATTTCTGGGAAACAAGTATTGTTATTCATGCTTAGAGATGAAAAGTAACAAAGGAGGCTCAGATAAGTATTCTCTCAACGGGAACTAGGTTTACTACAATCTCAGTGTCACAAAATTTTACTGAACAGTTTAACCTAGGAGTCATCCCTTCTTACTGACCTTTACTTAAACACTGCTCTCATTTCCATGTATTCTGACTGATTTAGAGTCAGAATAGTCTGACAGTAGGACAAAATATTCCTAAAGCAGGACTTTTCCACAGCAGCAATTGTTATATGTACAGATTGCAAGCAGGATTGTTACCGTAATTGCAGATATTTACTGAATGGATCAGCTGTTTCTCTCCTGCGCATTTCTTTATATGCAGGAGAATTCAAAAGGGAATCAAAATTCTGTGACATATTTGACTTTTGCCGCACACAGGCTTAGTTTGTGAGTTGAATTCTAAATGAATATCATTTAGTTCAATTTTTTTAGAAACAGCATTTGTCTTGGGATTCAAATTCTTTTTTAAAATATCCATGAAGAGGGGCACCTGGGTGGCTCAGTCAGTTAAGCAGCCTAATTTGGCTCTGGTCATGATCTCAGAGCTCACGGGCTCAAGCTCCACATCAGGCTGTCTGTGCTGACAGCTCAGAGCCTGGAGCCTGCTTTCGATTCTGTGTCTCCTCTCTCTCTCTCTGCCCTACGTTTGATCACACTGTCTCTGTGTCTCAAAAATTAATAAAATGTTAAAAAAATTTTAAAGAAAAATATTAACTATAGAAAGTGATAGATAGGAAAAAGATACAACAAAAATCACGAAGGTACCAGAAACTTCAGCAACACTACCTGTAAGTTAAAAACCATACTGATTGTTTTAGTGCCTGTTAAAATATAAGGGCTTGCCAAATACTGTTATTTTATTTTTACATTTTTAAAAATTTTTATGTTTGAGACAGAGACAGAGTGTGAGCAGGGGAGGGGCCGGGTAGGGGGGACCCAGAATCCAAAGCAGGCTCCGGGTCTGGGCTGTCAGCACAGAGCCTGACAAGGGCTCACACTTGTGAGATCATGACCTGAGCCGAAGTCTGACACACTCAACCAACTGAACCACTTAAGCGCCTCAAATTCCTGTTGTTTCAGAGTTGTAAGAAGTAAGAAGTAAAACAATGTACTTCTGAAGCTGCTTAGTTTCTTGGAGGCATCTCTTTGGGCTTTCCAATGAGAGTTTTGGATGTGCCACATTGTCTATATTTTATCCCAAATTCAGTGATGAATTTGCTTGAGCCCTCCATTTATTAGATAATAATTTTATTTACAATTCTTTGCCCGTGAAAAAATGGCCTGTGTAAATCCTTATATTTTATACCTGAAACTAATATAATGCTGTATGTTAATTCACTATACTTGAATAAAGTGTTTTAAATGGCCTATAGTGAGAGTCACTTTACCCTATCCTCAAAACATATTTTCCTTTCTTAAAAAAATTTTCTAAGGGCAATTGGGTGGCTCAGTCGGTTGAGCGTCTGACGTTGGCTGAGGTGATGATCTCATGGTTTGTGGGTTTGAGCCCTGCATCAGGCTCTATGCTGACCGCTAGCTCAGAGCCTGGAGCCTGCTTCAGATTCTACATCTCTTTCTGTCTCTACCCCTCCCCTGTTCACACTTTCTGTCTCTCAAAAATAAATAAATGTAAAAAAAATTCTTTCTAAATGCTTTTATTTATGTTTGAGAGAGAGACAGACAGACAGAATGTGAGCAGGGGATGGGAAGAGAGAGGGAGAGAGAGAGACAGAATCTGAAACAGGCTCTAGGCTCTGAACTGTCAGCACAGAGCCTGACGTGGGGCTCAAACTCGTGACAGCGAGATCATGACCTGACCCATCAGACGCCTAACTAACTGAGCCAACCAGCTGCCTCTCCAAACACATTTTCATGAGATTCAACTAATCCCTAGAAACTTTGTAAACAGATACACAGGCTATAGAGTCTATGTATTGAGCAGAAAGGGAGATTTGCTCCTTGATTTTACACCAAATTTAGTTAAAGTATAAGTAATATCACAAACATGAGAAGAACAATGGGCTTGCTCTTTTGAGAAAATAATTCCCGAATTAGCTATATAATATGTTTAAATCACTGTATGCGCATGTGTGTTTCTTACTAGAGCTTTCACATAGCTGTTCTCCTTACCGTCCTCAGCATCTCCTGAGAACTTCATTCCAACCATTACCTCATACCTAACATGTCAGCAGTAGGCTCTTTCCTCTTTGCCCAAAAGCAGGACAAAACATCATGGTCAGTAAAAGCACAAAATCTCAAGTTAGACGGTCTAGTTTCAAATACCGGTTCTGCAGCTTGCTGGCTATGGGACCTGGATAATTAACTTAACCTCTAAGTTTTCTCATTTATAAAATAAGGATGATAAAAATATCTACCTGTTTTAGTTAAGATTAAGTTTAGCTTGAGTGACAGAAATCCAAAATAATGTGTTATTTTTTTTAACCAAATAAGGCCAAAGCTCATTTCTTTTACACAAATGTAAGTGTATGTGCATAAGGTAATGATCTTCAGGTACGTAAGCATATGTGTGTGAGGTGATGATCTTCAGCTCCCCAAACGTGTTTGTTCTTCTCCATCCTTAAGGCGTGTCTTTCATCCCCAAATCCAAGATGGCTGCCCTGGCTCCTGCCATCAAGCCTCCAGAGCATATTTTATCCATCAGGAATAAGAATAACATATCGTTTTCCTTTAAGGACATTTCTAACACATAATTGGCCAGGACTAAAGGACAAGGTCCCATCTGTCTGTAAAACAAATTGCCTCTATTCCAGGCAGCGATGAACCAAGACAAAGGTCAGAGGTTCTCAATGATGGTGGCATCATCCCTAGAGGTGTTCGGGAAGTTTATGAAGGTCTTTAAGATTTGTTACCCTGGGGTGCCTGGGCGGCTCATTCAGTTAAGCATCTAACCCGGCTCAGGTTATGATCTCCCAGTTTGTGGGTTCAAGCTCGGCATCACCCTCTGTTCTGACAGCACAGAGCCTGCTTCTAATCCTCTGTCTTCCTCTCTCTCTGCCTCTTCACCCCCCTCCCTGCCCTCTCTCTTTCAAAAATAAAAAAACATTAAAAAAATAGTACCACTGTAAGAACACAAGTCTGAACAAAACAGACGCCCTTACAGGCTTTAAGTTTCCCCTCTGAACTAGAAGGCCTAAGTTTCAGATTCTATCAGGCAGTTACACATTGCCTAGAGCAGGACAGACCACCAAGCCGTATCCAATCAGGAAAGGCCAGCTATCTCTTCCCAGATTCCTAAATGTGAGGCCTGCAGATAGGAACTCTAGATAGGACCTTGTTTCCTTAGGTTAAAGTTAACCCGTTAGTCACCCAACAAGACTCTGGACTCGCTCTATAATTGGTTAATTTCAAAACTATTCTAAGTATTGTGATTGGGTCCCCCCAAAAGTAACGAACGCTCTAAACAAAATATATGGGTAAATTTGCTGCCAATGCTGTTATGCAAAAATGATTGGATCATTGTACCTATGTCACAATTTCTTGTAACTCCTCCTTCCCAAACCCCATATAAACCCTACTCAGCCCTTGTTCGGGGCTCTCAGCACGGATCCACTGCACTGGTGAAGTCTGTGAGCCTGAACTTACAAGCCCACAATAAAGCCCTTTGCCTTTGCATACGTGCCTCGGTCTCCCTGGTGGTCTCTGGCCGTTGAGGATACTGCGTTTTGGGCATTACACCACTATTCTTTTAAAAAGAAAATTCAACATAAAGTTAAAATTAAATTTGTCACCCTGACTGTCTGTTTGTGTACAGGAGTGTGTTTTTTGAGTGGGGAATTTTTTTGTCAGTGGTATATTATGGGCAAGGCCAAAGATATTAGATATTTTCAAATGTGAACGAATGAAAAATCACCCTGTATCCTGCATGAGTTTCACGTATTCCACTGGACATTCACATAGTTTAAGCACTCATTTAAAATTATCTGTTCCTACATTCATAAAAGTTCTGAATTTTAACATCAAAATCATTCATCGTAAATGATAGGTACATTTTTGTATCTTGTTTTGAAAATGCTGGAATTCATTAAGATATTCTCGAATTATTTCTTCTGAGAGTTAAATTATTTTTCCATTGGGGCAGCTGAATGGCTCAATCGGTGTAATGGCCGACTTCAGTTCAGGTCATGATCTCACAGTTTGTAGGTTTGAGCCCCTCATAGGGCTCTGTGCTGACAGCTCAGAACCTGGAGCCTGCTTTGGATTCTGTGTCCCTTTCTCTCTCTGACCCTCCCCTGCTCACACTCTGTATTTGTGTGTGTATGTGTCTCTCTCTCAAAAATAAATGAACATTAAAACAATATTTTTAAATTATTTGTTGGTCACATTTTGGTGTGGTGGAAAGTACAAGAATCCAGTTTCATTTTTCACATGAATGCCCTATTTGTGCACAACCAGTAACTGTGAAGTCCATCCTTTCTCCATGGTAGTATCTCTTCTGTCTTAAATCAAGAGTTCACATAAATGAGGAATTTCGGGGTTCCTTTCCATTTTTCTTTGCGCATGTTTGTCTATCTCTGTACTATTACTACTCTGTTTTTAATATTATAGTTTTATTAATAATTTTTGATGTGTAATAGGACAAATCTTACCACTTTACCATTCTTGAAAGCTTACCAAGTTGCTTTCTCATTTTCCTGTTCTTTGCAGTTCTAGAACAAGATCGTGCTTTTAATTAAACTTATATTTAATCTAAATTTGAGAGATAGTTCAAATTTTAAACTATTGAGTATTCCGAACTATGAACATGCTATATCATTCCATTTATTTTTATCTTCTTTTTTTTTTAAATTTCTAATATTTTTTATTTTTTTTGAGAGAGACAGAGTGTGAGCCAGGGAGGGGCAGAGAGAGAGGAGACACAGAATCGGAAGCAGGCTCTGGCTCTGAGCTGTCAGCACAGACATGGGGTTCAAACTCACAAACCTTTAGATCATGACCTGAGCCGAAGTCCGAGGCTTAACAACAGAGCCACCCAGGCTCCCCTATGTTTATCTTCTTTAAAGTTTCTTAATACTGATCAAAAAACTTTTAAAGAAGACCAGTACAAGTCTTATGACATTTATTGTTAAGCATTTAATATTTTTAGTAATACATGTATTAAGCTCTTAAAATTTTTTAAATATTTATTTATTTTTGAGAGAGAGACACACAGAGCATGAGTGGGGGAGGGGCAGAGAGAGGACACAGAACTTAAAGCAGGCTCCAGGCTCTGAGCTGTCAGCACAGAACCCAACACAGGGCTGGAACTTACAGGCTGTGCTGACAGCACCAAGTCGGCTTGGGATTCTCTCCCTCTGCCCCTCCCCTGCTCATGTTTCTCTCTCTCTCTCTCTCTCTAAAAATGAATAAACTTTAAAAAATACTACATATTTTACAATTTATATGAATTTAGCATGAGTTCTACTCACAATGAGCACAATTTCTATTTTTATCTGTAGTAGGCAGAATGAACACTTATCCATGCATTGTAACTGCTAACTTGCTAATGATGTCACTAGAGACTTTTTTTTAAATGATACTCCTGTGACCTGTTAGATTCAATAAAATGGATAATGTGGTTTCTAAATATGTCTAACTTTCAGGAAGAATATTACATAAAAGGAAACATTGTCTCAACATGTTTGATGATCTCTAAATTTATTGACACCATCAAGAGTCTATTAGAAAACATATGCCTATATCTTTGTAAAAGCAAAGATTCCTCCTTAAATAGCAGTTCATATCCCTGTGTGTTAAGGCACAGGGATAGGAGACGGGTGTGAGGGATGGAAGGCCAACTTCAGGTGAGTTTATTTATTTAGCATCATAAGTTACATTGCTACATTAGACAATTAATATGAGGCATTCCATTCCAGAACCTGGCTCCAGGTGGATTTAAATATTCACAGTTTAATGGAATACAGTCTAGAAACCGGACACTTTTAGCAAATGACATAGGGAGCCTCTCAGTTTGCACTTTTCTCTTTTTGCCCCTACTAGCTTCTATTTCACATGCAGCCTTCGCTTTGACCAGTCTCTAATGTTCTGTCTAGGGCATCTCATCGTACTCTCCTAGGAAATGTTACCCTTTCTCTGTCTTCAACATCTTTCGGCTCTCTGTAACATTTTTCCATTGGGTTATTACTAGGTGAAAAATATATTCCAGCCACTTGCATCTAACAAAAACTATTCAAATCAACACTAAGACGTTTCTGTTAATCTAGCATTCAATCAGTAACACTAAATTAATAGTGTGATTATTTTTGTTGTTTTTTTATTTAATTAAAAATACTGTAAAATGGATCATGCATATGAATACATAATATTTTCATGGACAGTTTAAAATTTTTTTTATGGTTTTCATTTATTTTTGAGAGACAGAAACAGTGTGAGCAGGGGAGGGTCAGAGAGAGAGGGAGACACAGAATCTGAAGCAGGCTTCAGGCTCTGAAATAGTTGTCAGCACAGAGCCTGACACGGGTTCGAGCCCACGAGCCGCGAGATCATGACCTGAGACGAAGCTGGACGCTCAACCGACTGAGCCACCCAGACGCCCCCATGGACAGTTTAACAAATACTATAAATATGTATGTATCATGACTCAGATTAAGATATCGAACATTTAGGGCCACCAAGTGGCTCAGTCGGTTGTATCCAACTTCGGCTCAGGTCATGATCTCACCATTTGTGAGTTCAAGTCCCACATTGGGCTCTGTGCTGATAGCTCAGAGCCTGGAACCTGCTTCAGATTCTGTGTCTCCCACTCTCTCTCTGTCCCCTCCCTGCTCACGCTCTCTCTAAAAGATTTATAAATGTTAAAAAATTTTTATAAAAGAAATAGAAATTTGAATAACAGAAACCCAACCCCTGCTGCCTTGCTGTTCCTTCTTGGACGACATCCATTTCCTTCTTTAAAGATTAATGTTACTCTGACTTCTGTGTTAATCAGTTCCTGTTTTAATTTATAGATATCCCTTATATTTATTCCTAAATAATATATTTCTTAGTGGGAAAAAAAAGGAAGGAGAAAAGCACAGCTGAGAAGTCAGCTCCAGTCTCTCTGTATGAGGGAGGGTGGCATTGCCACTATCAGATCACGGCTTCTAGGAGAAAATGGACTCAAGAGAGCTGATGGGTCATGATTTGGTGTCAGTTCCCTGAGCATTTACCAAAACGGTTTCTAGGGAAGTCAGTGGGCAGGGCCTTCTGATATCCTGCCAAGTATAGGGCTCACTATAGTTTGGGCCCCGAGACCAGATACTAGACATTTAGCAAAAGTATGGTGAGAAAGAGTGGCCTGCTCTGCATTTTCTACTGTAGACTTCCTTTGGCTACTTCTAGCTCTCAGGAGAACGTTATAGCAGAAACCTGTGGAGTGAAGCGGCAGAGCATAAAGGCAGAATAGGGACTTAACAAGCTAAGTACAAGGTCTGTGGTGGGACTCTGTCCTCAACTAAAAAGAAGGTCAATGAGAAAAAAAAGAGAGAGAGAGAGAGAGAGAGAGAGAGAGAGAGAGAGAGAGAAAGAGAAAGAGGAGAAGGAGGAGGAGGAGGAGGAGGAGAAGCAAGATCCTGGGGATGATAGGACTCAACTGGTTTATTTCTTGAGCTGCATGGCTCCAAAATAAAACTTGGCGCCTCCAACATCCCATCACCAGCTGTTACTCTGGCATCTGCCTTCAGCCTCAACTTTGGGGCTCCCTTCATCTGTCTTCTGGTTTTTCCTTTTCCACATTTTGTCTTTACTAGGTTCTTAATGGGCAGTTTCTCCAGGAGCTTCTTTCTCAGGTAGGGTGATAAATTTTTTGAGACATCGTACATCTTAAAATGTACAACCTGATTGAGGATACCTGGGGGGCTCAGTTGATTAAATATCTAACTCTTAGTTTTGGCTGTGGTCATGATCTCACAGTTCGTGTGTTTGAGTACCATGTCAGGCTCTGTACTGACAACATGGAGCTTCCTTGGGATTCTCTCTCTCCCTTTCTCTTTGCCTCTCCTCCATTTGCTCTCATTGTCTCTCTATCTCTCTCAATAAATAAAAAACCTTAAAAAACAAAAAGAAAAAAGAAAAGATATATAATGGAAAAAAAATACCATCTTAAAAAAAATCATACCGTGTCTGGCAGCCTGGAGGTACATAGATGATTTAGACACATAACTACTTTCTAATAACTTTGACCATAGTCTTCCTTATTCTAGCTACTATTCTACGACGTCTCCCCTTCTTTGTCACCAATTCCAGTGTTATTTTGGTGTCATCAATTCCTGTGCCTTCTCAGGATTCTGAGGTATAAGTTGGGTTGGGTCCTCAGTTTTCCCCAATATCAGTTGAGGACCTGGCTTGCTCAGTTTTAGAAATCAGTTACCTCTTCTTCTATTGTCTCCTAGCTTATGAAATTTTCTTGCTCAGGTGTTCTCTCCTGTTCTCCCTATCTGTCCATAATTCATTTTGATGGGTTATAGGGAAGGAACAAAATTAGATTCATATGTACAGATAAATTAACTCACCATTTATGGATTAGCAGCATTAGAAAAAAAGGATAAAAATTAAGAATGGTATTTTTGAGGGCTCTGTACTAAAGTCAGTGATACTGAAGATCTAAAAAATGGAAAGAGTGAAGTTCACAAGCTCTAATAATAACATGTAAATAAAACATTTAAAATATTTAAAAATAATACAACTCTAATAATAAAACGAAAGTGAGAGAGTTATTCAGGAAAAATCACTTAATAAAGGGGCAAAAAGTGGAATACTTTCTTTTATCACTTTTTCTCTTTTGGGCCTGGCCTATGGGGCTCAGGGAGAAGGAATAACCAGGAGGACCCTATATGCTCATGGTCATACCACTATCTGTCTCTGTAACCCCCATTTCTTCCCACAACTATCTGCCTCCAAGAAATTGTGATAGTTAATTCTACATGCCAATTTGAGTGATTCCCGGGTGCCCAGATATCTGATGAAACGTTCTTTCTGGCAGTGTCTGTGTGAGGGTATTTGCAAATGAGGTTAGCATTTGCATCTGCAGACTGGGTAAAGCAGTTTGCCCTCCTTAAAGTGGGTGGGCATCGTCCATCCGATCTCCTGAGCTCCTGAATAGAACAAAAGTTAGAGGAAGGGAGAATTTGCTTTCTGTGCCTGATTGCTTGAGCTGAGACATCAGTCTTCTCCTCCTCTTGGGCTGGGACTTACACTGGTTGGTTCTCAGATTCTCAGAACTGTGCCAAGAGCTTCTGGGTCTAAAGCCTACAGAAGGCAGATTGTGTAGTTAGTTATGTATACATAAAATGGTTCTGCTTCCTGGAGACTAATATAGCCATCAAGACAAATCTTGTTATGCCCTATAATTTTATTTGTCACTCAGTACAAGACATCCAAGGGTTCCAGCTCCCCCCACCCCCAAACTCTCGTCACGGTGCAGTGTATGCATCCATCCTCTCGTCTACTCCCCATCTCCAGCTCTCAAGTTCCTTCTTGGGGTGCTGTGGAATTCAAGATCAAACATTAACAAAACTCCCTATCTTCTAATTTCTCAGTTTTTTTTCCCTGAACATTCTCTAGAACTTATTTTTGCTGTGACTGAAATTTTACTTCTCCCTGAGGACACTGCTTTCCTTGCAGCCTTCTCAAGTGGTGGCTGTTTTCTGTCCCACGCTGTCATACCACCCATGGGAGCTTCACTCCTAGAAGGCCCACAACGATCCCGCCTGCCACGAGTCATGCCCTGTCCAGTCACCTCCCTCAGCGAGTCAGATCTGACCCTTTAGCCCAATAGAAGGTAGTGTTAGTGACAGTGTGCAACTCCCAAGACTAGGTCATAAAAGACATTGCAACTTTCAGCTTAGTCTTTTGCAACAACATGTTCTGAGGAAAGGCTTTGCCGTATCATGAGGGCTCAAGCAGCCTCTTGGAGAGGCACATGTGGAGAGGAACTGAGATCCCAAACCAACAGGTAGCCCCAGGTTGCTGGTCAAGTAAACGAGACACCTTGAAAATGGATTCTCCCGATTCAACCAGGTCTTTTGATAGATGACTGGAACGCCACATGGCTAGTGAGGGCAACCTCATGAGATCCTATGAGCCAGAACTACCCACCTGAGCTGCCCCCAAATCCTTGACCCATAGAAACCATGAGAGATAATGAATAATTATTATTTTCAGCGACTATGGTCTTGGGTGATGTATTGTGCGGCATAGTAACTGGAAGGTGACTGGTCCCAGAGAAAAAGTGATTGCCTTCTTTTCTCCTGTTACTCCTAGACTCTTCTTATTTATTCACTCTTTCCTAACACCCTAGCTTTGAAGATTACGTCAGAAAACAATGCCCCAGACCACCTCTCTTTACTGTAATTGTCTACAGACTCATTCACGTTTCTTTTCCTATTGAAGATTTTTGTTCCTTGCTCATGGTCACTTTCCTCCTTGCAACTACTTTTATACATGGTATTGTACTTCATTTGGGCTGTTCTAAAAACATACCATAGACTGAGTATAAAAAAAGAGGTGTTTCCTTCTCATAGTTGTGGAGGCTGAGAAGTTCAGGATCAAGGTGCCAGCATGGTTGTATTTTGGTGACACCCTCTTCCTGGTTCATAGCTGGCACCTTCCCTCTGTGTCCTTGCATGGTGGCGGGGAGGGGCAAGGAGCTCCCGGGGGTCTCATATAAGAGCACTAATTCCATTCATGAGAGCAGAGAGCCTCCCAAAGGCCCCACCTCCTGCTACCCTCACCTTTGGGGGTCAGGATTGATTCAACATACAAGTTTGGGGGGGACACATTTAGACCGTAGTACTTACAGATTGCAATATCCGCTGCAATTATATCTCCAGCCTCTGTTTTCTTAGCTTCTTGACCCCATCATCCTGGTTACTCTAGGCAGCCACTCACTCCAAGGCTCACAGAAGAGAACTTATCCTCATAGTTGCAACTTATCAGTAATCTCAATTACAAGCACCACTTCCTACTTTTCCAATTCATCACCTCTAATTTTTTTCTTTAAAAATGTGAATGTATTTATCCATTGTTGTGATGAGCACTGGGTGTTCTATGGGAGCGCTGAAACACTACATTGCACACCTGAAACTAGTATTACACTGTATGTTAACTAGATAAAAAGTTTATATAAGAAGTTAAAAAAATTAATGTACTTATCCAAAATCTATGAATTTTGCCAGATGAGAAACATAATGAGACTCTTCCTATCATATTATCATTTATAGAGAGCTGACAACTCTTTTTTTTTAAATTTTTTAAAATGTTTTATTTATTTTTAAGAGAGAGAGAGACAGCATGATCAGGGGAGGGTCAGAGAGAGAGAGAGACACAGAATCCAAAGCAGGCTCCAAGCTCTGAGCTAGCTGTCAGCACAGGGCCCGATGCGGGGCTCGAACCCACGAACCGTGAGGTCATGACCTGAACCAAAGCAGGACACTCAACCGACTAAGCCACCCAGGCACCCTGAGAGCTGACAACTCTTAACGGTAGCTGTCTCTTGCTAGCAATCTTTCGACCCCAACCAGATTTAACAACCTTTAATCCTATAATATTTTTCTTTTGTCCTTCATTCTTTTCAACTTCACTTTGCCTCTTTCTCAGTTTGGATCCTAAGGACAATCATTGCTGCCGCACACCTGCACACACACTCATGTCCCTTGTGCCTCTCGCTTTAGCATATTCATGTGATAAAAATGAACTCTAATGGAATCCAAGTCATTCCTTCCTCAACTTGCACTTGTGCCACTGCAGAAAAACACACACCTGTGCAGGTGGGTTTCAGTTTATTTATTTTGACAGGATAGAATCTTTTTTAATTCTATGAAGTAAGGAAACTTGAAGAATAGTATGAAGGCTTCCCATAAACCTTACTCAGATTTTTCAATTATTAACATGTTCATGCCTGCTTTATTTGTTTGATTATTCTTTCTCTCTGCACATAATTTTTTCTGAATCATTTGAGAGTGAGTTACACCCAAATACATCAAACCTAAATATATCATTTTGCATTTTTGAATGACTATAATTTTCTAATATAAATTATTATTATATTCTTTCCTTGAAGATAAACAGTACTTTGGACTGGGTGCAGATTAGATACAATACATCCCGTTTACTAATTTTTTTGAAGTGGAGAAACTACATTTCAGCCTCTCATCAGAAGTAAGTAGTTGTGTTTTCTAAAATGATTTTTATTTATTTTTGACAAGTGGTTCTTATGAAAATGTAATCATATTTCGAATACTGCATTGTGACTCTGACTGTCATATTGGATGCCACTAACAATTTTAGAATGAGCCACTCACTAGTGTATAGGCTAGTCTACCTTGAAGCAACTGCATTGATTGTCCTAGGCTACCATAAAGCAACTATATATAATGCCCAGTCCTCATTACCAAAGAATGAATCCTGATACCTCTCAGTAACTAGAAACATCCGGGACCCTGGGTCGCTGAGTCAGTTAAGCCTCTGACTTCGGCTGAAGTCATGATCTGTGGTTCACGGATCTGGGCTGACAGGTCAGAGCCTGGAGTTTGCTTTGGATTTCGTGTCCCCCTCTAACTCTGCCTCCCCCTCCCACACTGAAAAGTAAAGAAACACTAAAAACAAGTCTCTCTCTCAAAATAAATAAACTTTTTAAAAAAAGTCTCTCTGTCAGAAATGAATATACATTAACACACATAAATAAATATGAATTTCTTTTTCCTGTAAAAACAAAGGTAAGGTTTACATTCTTTGAAGAAACAGGAGGGTTGCTGGAGGTCTTGCTGGGTACATTTTAAACCTAATTAACTTCATGGGGCAGGGGTGCAAATCCAAATGTAGGGTTTGGTGCATCCTTTTTAAGAAAGTCTCCTGGAAGGTTCCTTTCTGTATGAGTGTGATTCAGATCACTGCTGTAGGGGAAAGAAGTAGTGATTACTAGATGTTGAGATAAAAATCCTCATGACGTTTCACATCTTCAGCTTTAGCGTCCCCTTCTTAAGCTACCATCATCCTTTACTGTAGATGAGGGACAACTCTAATATTGGGTGACATTAAATGGTAGAGACTACTTCTGAAATTCTCATTTCCAGTCTTTTTTATGTATCAGTAACACTTGAAAATGGAGAACTTTTCTCAAAGTGTAATTCATTACTTTTTAAGCGGGATCCTTTTATAACAAATATCAATGATTTATGCAGGATTTTGATGGTTGCAATTTTCATTTGAGAATTCTGTTAATCATATTTCCATTTGTATGAGAGTGTCCACAACATGAATTCATTTTGTTTTGGGTTTTTACTTATGGTTTCGGTTTGTGGGTAACAATTTTCAACAGAGTAGATTTTAAACAGGAGTTTAATTCAGATAGGAATCAGCCATATGTCAGCTGCCAATAAATTCCATGTATGTTTGTCTGTATTAATATTACCCATATATCCTTTGCTCATGATTTCCCTTGCTTGTGTCTATTCATGGTTAGTGTGCTCAGTGGTTGTTTTCTGCTGGCTCTGATGTGTGGGCAATACTTCAAGGTTTATGTCAGTGAAATGTGGGGCCAAAGTGAGTGGGTGCCTGCAGGTATACGATGAAAGTTAAAGCTGTCACTGTCTAGGAGTTCATCAGGGCTGGGCTGGGGTCTTTCTGGCTCAGGACACTCCTTGAGGCTTGAGGGGATAGTTCCAGGTCCCCTCAGGGGCTTTGTCCTCAGGGTCTCCCTCCTGAACCAAGACACAAGCTGGGAAGAACCCAGTGAGAAAGTTTCAAGTCAAAATGGAGGCAGCCAAAAATCTTCTTTCTTGCCTTTAATGTTGTTAGCCATGAATGGGAGAAATGGGTCTGTCTAGGACCCCTGGAGCCAAGTGCTCTTGAACCCCTGGGTCCTACTTACAAAGTAATAACCACCATCTATCTAATCAATATATCCCCCAACTTCCATACTTAACACCTGTGTACGTGTGTGTTTTGTTACCACTTTCCTAACAAATGACTGTTTTTTAAAATAAGAACATTTTAAAAATAGGTTTTTATTTTTGAGAGAGCGAGATCGAGCAATCAAGAGAACAGGGGTGGGGGAGAGAAATAGGGAGACATCTAATCTGAAGAGGGCCCCAGTCTCTGAGCTGTCAGTACAGAGCCAGACATAGGGACTCAAACCCAGAAATCGTGAGGTCATGATTTGAACCGAAGTCACACATTCAACCCACTCCACCACTCAAGCATCATTCCTCTAGTAAATTTCAAGTGTACAATACACTAGTCTTAACTCTGGTCACCATGCTCTAAACGCGTTGAGTCCTACACATCTGCATCAGTAAGCCATTTACCATTTGATCCAATGTCTGAACATTTCCCTGTCCTTTGCCCCTGTCAACAAACATGCTGGTATTTATCATTTGTTCTTTTAGATTCCACAGCCATGTGATTTTGATGAGGGACTTGAGGCAGGCTGAGGGGCAAAGCCCAGGCTAGCACATCGCCCTCCTTGGACACTCCAGACTACCCCAAACCAGGAAAGGACAAAGAAACACACAAACATGTAAACTGAGAAGTGTCTGCAGCAGCTTACCAGGACAAGGCAATCCCATTATAGCCAAAAGTCCAGGAACGCCCAACTGTCTCAATGTTAATGCTTTGCTGGAGGGAAAAATAACCTTAGCTTGAGAATACCTAGGTCTCCAGTAAGTCTGTAACGTGTGAAAGTCTCTCTGGAAACTCCCTCTAGATTTTATCTTCCTGGACTGCATAAAAGAGTCATCCCCGCCGCTGCCCAACTACCTAGTGCCCCTCTTTCTGCCCATGGGTCTTGTCTCCATGCTTTACTAAACTCAGACGCTCTTAAGAATTCTTTCTCGGCCGTCAGCTCCAGACCCCAGAAACCCCGTATCACCCAAAAATGTCATCAATTTCATACGCTATGTATTTTTCTCTGTATGGCTCGATTAACGTAACACAATGTCTTCTAGGATTATTCTGTGGGTGCAAAGGAAAGATTGCCTTCTTTTCTCAGGCATTTATTCCAAGAATAAATTAGGGGAGGGATCTCTATTGGGAAAAGAGTTAATACCAGAGAGGAACCTTTCCTTTTCTTTTTGTTTTTTTAATAGTTTATTGTCAAATTGGTTTCCATACAACACCCAGTGCTCTTCCCCACAAGTGCCCTCCTCCATCACCACCACCTCTTTTCCTCCCTCCCACTTCCCCTTCAACCCTCAGTTCGTTTTCAGTATTCAAGAGTGTCTCAAGTCTTGCATCCCTCTCTCTCTTCAACTCTCTTTCCCCCTCTGCCTCCCCCTGATCCTCCGTTAAGTTTCTCTTGTTTAGACCTATGAGTGCAAACATATGGTATCTGTCCTTCTTGCCTGACTTATTTATCTTAGCTTGACACCCTCGAGGTCCATCCACTTTACTACAAATGACCATATTTCATTCTTTCTCATTGCCATGTAGTACTCCATTGTGTATATATACCACATCTTCTTGATCCATTCATCAGGTGGTGGACATTTAGGCTCTTTACATGTTTTGGCTATTGTTGACATTGCTGCCATGAACATTGGGGTACATGTGCTCCTATGCATCAGCACTTCTGTATCCCTCGGGTAAATCCCTAGCAATGCTATTCCTGGGTCATAAGGGAGTTCTATGGATAGTTTTTTGAGGAACCTCCACACTGTTTTCCAGAGTGGCTGCACCAGGTTACATTCCCCCCAACAGTGTAGGAGGGTGCACGTCTCTCCACACCCTCACCAGCATCTATAGTCTCTTGATTTGTTCATTTGAGCCACTCTGACTGGCGTGAGGTATAATCTCAGTGTGGTTTTGATTTGTGTTTCCCTGATGATGAGTGATGTTGAGCATCGTTTCATGTGCCTGTAGGCCATCTGGATGTCCTCTTTGGAGAAGTGTCTGTTCCTGTTTTCTACCCATTTCTGCACTGGGTTATTTGTTTTTTGGGTGTGGAGCTTGGTGAGTTCCTTATGGATTTTGGAGACTAGCCCTTTATTTGATACGTCATTTGCAACTACCATTTCCCATTCTGTCGGTTGCCTATTAGTTTTCTTGATTGTTTCCTTTGCCATGAAGAAGCTTTTTATCTTGATGAGGTCCCAAGTGTTCATTTTTGCTTCCATTTCCCTTGTCTTTGGGGATGTGTTGAGTAGGAAATTGCTGCAGTTGAGTTCAAGGATCATCAAGACAGTATGATATTGTCACAAAAACAGACACATAGACCAATGGAATAGAATAGAGAACCCAGAACTGGGCCCACAAATGTGTTGCCAGTTAATTTTTGACAAAACAGGAAAGAGTATCTGCTGGAAAAAAAGACTGCCTCTTTAGCAGGTGGTGCTGGGAGAACTGGACAGCCAAGTGCAGAAAAAGGACACTAGACCACTTTCTTACACCATACACAAAAATAGACTCAAAATGGCTGAAGGACCTGAATGTGAGGCAGGAAACCATCAAAACCCTGAAGGAGAAAGTAGGAAATAACCTCCTTGAATTCAACCTGTGGCTGGCTTCTAACCAGGATCTCTTAGGGGGAGGGGACGGTTTCTCTTGGTGCTTGCTGGGATTTGCGCTGCTGCTGACTGAGGTGAAGTACTCAGCAGGAGGTGGAGTGCAGCCCTTAAGGGAGCCACCCCCAACTCCCAGCCCCCAGCCCCCTCGCATTGAGAGAGGGATCAGTTTCTTATGGCAGGGGTTGGGATTGGTGCTGCTGCTGCCGCCCAAGTCCCTGGGCGGTGCCGTAAATCACCTGCGTGCTCCTGCAGCCCTTGCGTGAGCCCCGGCCCCCACCTCCGCCATCTTTCTGCCTGGATCGCATAAGGGTGGGGGCTAGTTTCCCCCTGTTGGCACCGGGGATTTGGGATTCGCGAGGCCAAAGCTGGGGGCGAGATGCACCATGGAAATGAGGTATGTTTTCCCACTCCCACAGCCGGTTTTGAAGTGAGCGCCCCTGGCGCCGTTGTTGCCGCCATGGCCACTGATTCCCCCCCTCACCCCCGGATGGCGCAGGTCTGGAAGTTGTTCTTTCCCTTGTGCCACTCAAGTTCGAGATCTGGACTACCCAGAAGTTATATACGGAGTGAGAGTTATTCTCTCCGAGTGGGGTTAAACGTTCTTTCTCTATTCTCCAGAGACCGAACTATGAGTGTGGTCAGTTTCTCTGTCTCTTCTGTTTGTCTCTCGGCATCCGCGTGCTTGCCCCATGTTGGGCTGGGGCTCCCGCCTCCCCTGCTTGTCTCAGGCTGGCCCATTTTCCAATCTCCTGAGTTCTCACTCACTCACTCAGGTATCTTTGAGGTTGTCTTCCTTCAGGACTCTGTATTTTCTCCTGCCGCTCTTTTTTTTTCTTTTTTAATATTTTTTATTTATTTTTTTTTTTTGAGAGAGAGAAAGAGACAGTGCGAGCAGGGGAGGGACAGAGACAGGGAGATACAGAATCCAGAGCAGGCTCCAGGCTCTGAGCTAGCTGTAAGCACAGAGCCTGACGTGGGGCTTGAACCCACAAACCATGAGATCATGACCTGAGCCTAAGCCGGACGCTTAACCGACTGAGCCACTCAGGTACCCCTCTCCTTCTGCTCTTGCAGATGGGATTAATGTCCTTCTCAGTTGGATAGATGGGGCCAATGAAGTTTGCAGCGTTCCCTTCCTCTCCGCCATCTTGGCTCCTCCCCTGATCCAAAGAGGAAACTTTGAAAAAGAGTTTCCTGCCTGGCATGACAAATATTTCTTTGCCCGACATTTCTTCTTTCCTATTTCCTGTGAATGTATTTCCTCCTCTTTGAAATCCTAAATCTCTACACCTCACCATAAGTCATAATGCACCTAAGCATCATTTGCCTGATGCTCTATTGATGTTGCTATACTTAAGCCTTTTATTCTCTTATAAATCTGTCTTATCATAGTTCGATTATTAGGCCAGCCAAAGAATTGAGAACTGATGAAAAAATGTTTCCTGTCCTACACATTCATTCTGTTGTTGAGAAGTGACCTTGGAGCTCAGAGCCACTGGAAACTGAAGAGAGAGAATGTGGGAAAAAGAGGAACAGTAGCTTTGTTGCTTTACCAGACAGAGGGGTCTGAGGCAAATTAGCTCCTTCAGAACTCCAAGGCCACCCAGAGGAAGGGGCTGGGGTTTTGTAGGGAAATACAGGATCCACCTGGTTTGGACAGGAACTGTTTGTGCGCCAGTCCTGCTGATCTGGTTTTCTGGGTGTTGCGGGGTTCCTCATTAAAAAAAAAAAAAGACTAAGATTTCTGTCTGAGATGCTCAGCCTGTTAAGCACCCCACTTCAGCTCAGGTAATGTGAGGACAGTTCCTTTGTTCCTGCCTTGCATCTGGCTCTCTGCTGTCAGCATGGAGCCTGCTTTGGATCCTCTGTCCTCCTCTCTGTGCTCTTCCTCTGCTTTCGTGCTCTTTCCATATCTCTTCCTTGGTGTCAAAATAAGTGCACTTAAAAAAAAAATAAGTGGGGTCATTGCCTCAAAGAAAAACAAGGTTACTTACGTTAATATCAACCCATGCAGTATTTAAATGCGGTCATTTTGATTTTTGTTCTACTTTGTAATTTTAAGCGATTTCAATTTTGGTCACTATAAATAAAACCTGTAGGAAGACAATTTCATATGTTATTGTGAGAAACCATTCAAGATTTACTAGAATCGAAACCAACAGAACAAAACAAAACAGAACACACAGAAAATCAAAAAGGAACCTCCTAAAATGACAGGGTAACACCAAATTTCAGTGAAAACAATGAGCACTTTTCATGTATTGTTGATGGGAGTTTTAAAAAGTTCCCTCTAGAGGTGCCTGGGTGGCTCCATTGCTTGGGCACCCGACTTTGGCTCAGGTCATGTTCTCGCAGGTCAGGAGTTGGAGCCCCTGTCAGACTCTGTGCTGACAGCTCAGAGGCTGGAGTGTTCTTCAGCTTCTGTGTCTCCCTTTCTGCCCCTTCCCTGCTCATGCAATCTCTCTTTCTCACCCCTCTCTCTGACAGAAATAATAATTAAAAATTTTTTGCAATGTTTTATTTACTTTTGATACAGAGAGAGACAGAGCATGAGAGGGGGAGGGGCAGTGAGAGAAGGAGACACAGAACCCAAAGCAGGCTTTAGGCTCTGAGCCTCTAATTGTCTCTTTGCCATAAGGATTATTTTCAACTAACAAAGGAAAAACTCTGAAACCCAGGACAAGTTTCCTTTGTAAGAGACATTTGCATGCATGAGGGAAAGTTCCATTTGGCAGGGTGTCTCCCTCTGTGTAGCAGAAAGAGGGAGAATGTGTGACTCTCCAGAAACTCTGACCAGTGGAGAAGGCATGAATTATAATCTGGGCAACAACCAGGGGAGCCTCAGTTACTGTGCTAGTTCACCTCCACAAATGCTCAAAATCCCCGTTGAGTTTCAAGAAGGATCCTTGCTGCTGCCCTCCCCCTCCGATTCCCTCAGGTGGGTGGGTGGATACAACAGTGTTGTTTTAGTGAAATGCTCCAGGGGACCCTGTCAGGATTTTTTACCTCAACCCAAGGGATTCCCCATCTTCCTGCTTCCAAGAAGGAAGAACAAGACGCAAAATGAGCAACAGGCCAAAGTTGATTAGAGTATAAGAGAGGGAGATTGTAGGAAAGCTCTGTGTACAGAGAGGGGGCATTAGAGGGTGAAAATCCGAGGCAGTAGGCAAGGATCTTTGTTTTATGAGGTTCAGGTCTCTCCCACCCTTTTTACCTTCCCCTTGTATGAGGGGTGGTCTAAGGCCAGACAGTTCCCTGTGGGTCTTAGGTTTTATGATCTACTAATTTTTAGTTAGCTCTTTAGTCAAATTCCTGAGGGGAACCTGAGGGGCAGTAGGTGGTGTCTGTCAAATATTTCAGAAAAACCTTACACCTGAGGGGGTTCGCTGTGATCAGACACTCCCAGCATTGTTCTAAATGCTTTCTCCCCACCCAGAGACCTCAGGTCCTGATCTTTCCCATTCTGCCTCCTGAATCTTATCCCTTTCTATCATAATTCTAAGTGGGGCCCAGGGATAAGCAGGAAGGCTTCCCATTGATTTATGAGAGTTGAGAGGTGCTGGGGTGGCTCAGTCGTTTACCCACCTGACTTTTGCTCAGGTCATCATCCTAGGCTTTGTGGGTTTGAGCAAAGCATTGGGTATGTGCTCAAGCTCAGAGTCTGGAGCATGCTTCAGAATCTGACTGCCTGTCTCTCTGCCCCTCCCCTGCTCATGTTCTGTCTCTGTCTCCCCCCCGCAAAAAAAAAAAAGTACATACTATTAAAAAAGAAAAAACTATGAGAGTTGAGTGCAGGCTTTTCGACAAGGGGAGGTGGCAGGTCTCCTGTAGAGGAGTTGGGGTGGCCCAGGTCCAAGTAGCATCCGTTTTCTGAGCTCCAGCAGGGTTTCTGGCTTCTGTGGGAAGGGAGATGCCAGAGTCCAGTTCCCACAGGTCCAGGGGTCTCCCTGAACGATGGATGGTGTCAGCGAAAGGGAGTGAGATGGCTCAAGTTTCCTTGTGATCACCAGGCAGGCATCTCTGCTCTGTCTGAGTCTCTAGCTTTATTTATCATGAGAGGTAAAAGGAGCCGAAAGAGCAGGGTATGTTAGGAAATGATTTCTCATAAATAATTTTTTCAACACAATTTTGCAGATTGGGGATTTTGTAGAAGTTACAATTGTAATCTTAGTCACAACGATTGTCAAAAAAAAAACAGCTACAGGCATTCATGCTGTTATATGGGAAGGGCAGGTATTTTTTAAGTGTACTTTTTTTCCCCATAGGATGCAGAAGAGCAAGATATAAAAATTTTTGGTAGAGCCCTGAGAAAGTGATCTTTAGCCATGAGCAAAGAGCATTCTTTAGTAAAGGTCAGTTTTTCATGAGTAAGGGTCAGTAGGCTGTTTATAGCTCTAAGAGAAGGTACCCAGAAAAACAGTATCCCCAGGAGACACAATGTCTGCTCTCACTGACCCAAGACAAATGATATATTTATGACATTTATCACGATAGTGACTTGCAATGACGTCCAGGAGTTTAAAAATTTCACTTATCAGTTAACTGCTCAGCTAGGAGCAAAAGTCTAGGTGGCTTGCCTGAGTCGCATTAGGATGTATCTAGTTTGCTCATTTTTTCCCTGACCATGTGCAGTCATTCCTCAGGGACAGGGCAGGGGGACAGGCCACTCCTGACTCTAATCAGCAAAGCCTTCTGAAGGTTGGTGCCCAAGCAGAAATGTTCCTTCCAGGAGGGTAAATAGTGGTTGCTGCCTGGCGACAAAACACTTGGCACACTTGCCTTACCCTCCCCAAGAATTTTCACTCAACCCTGAGTCCAGGATGCCTCCCCACAGGGATCCCCCCCTCCCCCAGCAGAGAAGGCAATCTCAGAGATGGGTCTTCAAGTAGGAGCTCATAGTTTCTCAATTGTTCCTGACAGAAAGGACTGGGAAGTTGTACCTTCTCTGCATTTGAAAGTCTGCCTGCAGACCACCAGTTTACCAGTGAAGACACTGCTTTGCTGACTTTTCAGACAAATTTGTCCGACTTGGGCTGGGATTTCTCCAGAAAGATCTTCTGAGAAAGAAACATAGAGGAGAAGATGAAAGAAGAAATGGCCAGTTCTCAGGTAAGCCTTGTGCCCCTGGCCAGAGGCCCTGTTGTCTTTTTCTCTGAAAATTTCACGCATGTAGAAATTGTGGGGACCCGGGAGTCTCTGACAGTTGAGCATCGGACTCTTCATTTGAGTTCAGGCATGATCCCAGGGACCTGTGATCCAGCCTTGAGTCGGGATTCCTGCTGAACTGGAGCCTAGTGAAGATTCTCATTCTCTTCCTCTGTTTTTCTCCCTCAGTTTGCATTTTTTCTTTCTCCCTCCCTCTTTCTCTCTTTCTCTCTGTGTCCTCCCTAAAGAATGAAAAACTAAAAAACCTTCCACACAACCTGGCTCCATGAGTACCTGATAATATCCATCTTGGCCTTGTAATAGGAGACAACGTGGCTGCACTGCATGTTTGTGTGTTTCCATATCTGGGGGCACAACATATATAAAAAACTATACCAAGCGGTGTTCAGGGCTCAGTTCTTTGGGTACGAACTCAGCTGAGATGTGCCCGGAGGAACAAAGTTGTTTCCTGGAAAGAAAAGCCTCAGTGTGAGAATCCTGCTATAAAAGAAATTAAAAAAAATTTTTTTTTTGTTCTGATGGTTCTTCTTTATGCGTTCACCTAATTTTTAACCTTCTCAGAAATGATACTAAAGGTTAGGTGTTTAGAATACTCCTCCTCTGAACCCCAGAGTCTTCTCTCCCTTCTCTCCAACTGGGCTCCCATTGGGCAACAACACTTGTCACTTTGAATTAAATTCCTGCTCCTATTGAAAATAGTCTCTTCCTGACAGGTTCAGACAGGAGAGTGTTGCATCACAGTTTTCTGTTGCTTTTAAAGTCAGGTCCTCGGGTGCACTCAAGGAGAATCGCTCCTGTTTTGGTCTGAAATCAACGCTTTCACTGCTCTGAGAACAATAGGATTACGAAAATGCACAAATACATACAATGGCTATGAGGCACAGAATGCCCTAGAATGTTCCTGCTCCTTAGAATGTGGAAAGGATACTTGAAAATATTCCAGATACTGTAGTATCTAGACATGGAAACTGTATGTGATTGAAGGGTGTATAAATCCACTGTATCCTCAGAGTTGTTTATATTCTGATTTACTGCTTGGGGGTCCCAAGAATACACTGGTGATCCTGTGTGCGGAGGTGTGCCTGAGGCACTGCGATCAATTTGTTTCCTGGTATCTGTTGTTATCTTATTTACGGGGCTGTATGCTCTCTGCCATATTTCTCCCCTGTAGCGTTCATATTTTCCTTCTAATCAGGTGAAATGATTTTAGGAAGATTCCCTGAGTGATTTCCAAACTCCATCGTATTCAAACTGGAATCTTCTTTCTCCCCGTTTCTCTTTCCCTCTAGTTTTTTTAAAAGTTTATTTCTTTTGAGAGAGACAGACTAGGAGCAGTGGAGTTGCAGACAGAGGGCATGAATCCCAAGCAGGCTCCCCAGGGTAGTGCAGAGTATGAATTCCGGGCCAAATTCACAAAACCATGAGACCTTGACTGGAGCTGAAATCAAGAGTCAGGTGGTTAACTGACTGAGCACCCGGGCACCCTGGTTTGGCCATTTCTGGTGAGAAGAACAAAGGCAAAAGAAATATAGATAAAATTCAAATTTCTTACAACTTGCAACTCACTGGGAAACACTGGAGACTGGCAGAGGAGGCTATTCCTCAAGGAATGTACAACTGCTTTAATGTTAATGCTTTTCTAGAGGCCAAAAGCTAGCTTCGCTTGATCAAAGCCTGACTCTCAGGATCCACTGAGTTTTCTTTTCATATGAAAATCCCTTGGGAAACTTTTATGTCTCCCCCACAGCTTAAAGTATATGATCAATGGCTCCTCGCAATCACACTGCCGCTCATTCTATCCACAGATCCTGTCTCTGTGCTTTAATAAGGTCAGCCTCGCTCACCCAAAAGGCCTCAAGAATACTGTCTTGAGCATTTCTTTATTCCTGGCAAATCTGAGGTCACTTTCTGTGGGGCAATGAAGGTTCTCACTTCCGTGTAGTAGGTGTAATGACCTCCGGGAGTAGAGGTTCTGAGTCAGGCAGACCTTCATCCCATAGGTTTTTATTTTCATTGTAGTTAAGACACAGACATACATACTCTTGTTTGTACTTGTTTGTGTTCTCAGAAAGTGACGAATCACTTAATTACCATGTTTGAGCACCTTAAAATCCTGAAGCACCAGAGAGCACAATGATGATTGAAACAAGGCACCTGTTTCAATGAGGGGCGCCTGAGTGGCTCAGTTACTTGTGTCTTCACTCAGTTTCAGTGCAGATCATGATCTTGAGGCTCATAAGATGGAGCCCAATGTCAGGCTTCATGGTAACCTTAGGAAGGCTCTTGGGATCCTCTCTCTCTCTTTTTTCTCTTTCCTACGTGAGCAATCTTTCTTTCTCAAAATAAATAAACATTTAAAGAAAGGCTTTCTAGGTGCCAGGTGACTTAGTTGGTTAAGATAGTTAAGTATCTGACCCAGGCACCGCACCCATTAAAACTGGATTTTCGGGATGCCTGGGTGGCTCAGTGGGTTAAGGCTCCAACTTCGGCTCAGGCAGATCTCACGTTCATGGGTTCGAGCCCCGCGTCAGGCTCTGTGCTGACATCTAGCTCAGAGCCTGGAGCCTGCTTTAGGTTCTGTGTCTCCTTCTCTCTCTGCCTATCCTCCACTCACGCTCTGTCTTTCTCTGTATCAAAAGTAAATAAAACATTTTTTTAAAAAACTGTTTTCAATCACCCTAATAATTTTCTATCTATCACTTCTAATCTTATATAATTACTTGCAATCAGTATGGATGTGTGCATGGAATATATAAAGATAGATTGGTTTTGTGTGCACACCTTCTGACCATCATTCTCAGGTTTGACGCCGGTATGAATATTGAATTAGGGTCTGTTGGGTGTATTCACTTGTGTGTTCTTTTACAAGAACTGACTGTAGGTCAGATTACCTGAGTTAAAATCTGATCTGTACCGTGTACCGGATGCTTGACAAAAGATTCACGAAAAATAGAAAATCATGTGTTCTCTTAGATTATTATAAATTGTTTTCCATGAGTTTATGAGAAACTGTTAGATGCTCTCTACTAACCAGGAAATGCTTTTAAACCTTGTTGCCTTTCTTGCTCATCTAGTTGAACTTGTAATTGCTATGAATCCCATTCAGTTCCAAGTCCTCCAAGAGTTCTTGTCATTGAATTCTTCCTCTTTGTTATTGAAATATGTATCCCTTGACTCAAAGACTACTGCCTTGTTAGAAATGTGGATTTGATTTGAATTTAACTGATGTAGAGTGACCCTGAAATACCACCACACCCCTGTCAGAGTCGCTAAAATGAACAAATCAAGAGGCTATAAATGCTGGCTAGGGGGTGTGGAGAGAGGGGCACCCTCCTACACTGTTGGTGGCAATGTAAACAGGTGCATCTGCCTTGGAAAACAGTGTGGAGACTCTTCAAAAAACTATCCATAGAACTCCACTATGACCCAGCAATAGCAATGCTAGGGATTTACCCAGGGGATACAGAAGTGCTGATGCATAGGAGCACATATACCCCAATGTTCGTAGCGGCACTTTCTACAATACCCAAATCATGGAAAGAGCCTAAATGTCCATCAACTGATGAATGGATCAAGAAGAGGTGGTATATATATGCAATGGAGTACTAGATGGCAGTGAGAAAGAATGAAATATGGCCATGTGTAGCAAAGTGGATGGACCTTGAGGGTGTCATGCTAAGTGAAATAAGTCAGGCAGAGAAGGACAGATACCATATGTTTGCATTTTAGGTCTAACAGGAGAGACCTGGCAGGGGACCATGGGGAGAGGAAGAGGGAAAGAGAGCGGGGAAGAGTGAGGGACACAGATCAAGGACCTACTGAATACTGAAAAGGAACCATGGACTAAAAGGGCAGGGAGAGGGAAGGAGGGGGTGATGGACATGATGGGGGGCAATTGTGGGGAGAAGCACTGGGTGTTATATGCAAACTAATTTGACAATAAACTATTATAAAAAATTAAAAAATAAATAAATTAAACATTAAAAAAAAAAGAAATGTGGACCCCGACCTTTCCCAGAACTCCTGAACAGAATCTGCATTTTAATAAGATCCCCAATTCCCTGCTGTGAATTCTGATTCATGTTAGAATATGCTAAGTATATTTATAACTCATCCAAACTTTCCTTTAAGAAAGATACACCACATAACCCACTCAGGTGAGCTTCCAAGGTCAGCTCAGGAATGGTCTCTCAGTTTATGAGTTTGAGCCCTGTGCTGGGCTCTGTGCTGACAGCTCAGAGCCTGGAGCCCGCTTTGGATTCTGTGTCTTTCTCTCTCTCTGCTCCTTCCCTGCTCATAGTCTGACTGTCTCTCCTTCAAAAATAAATAGACAATCGCAAAAATAGTTTAATACAATAGACACATGTACTGTCTTTCAAAACTAAACAGTCACAAAATTTTTTTTACAGATAGACACCACCCGTGCCATTGATGTAAATGCAGAATGCAAAACTGTGTATGTCTATGGGGGGCCTGGCTGGCTCAGTCAGTTAAGTGTCTGCCATCAGCTCAGGTCATGATCTCATGGTATGTGGGTTCAAGCCCCGCCTTAGGCTCTGTTTTGACAGCTCAGAGCCTGGAGCCTGCCTCGGATTCTGTGTCTCCCTTTCTCTCTGACCCTTCCCTGCTTTCTGTCTCTTTCTATTAAAAAAAAAGTGTGTATACCTGTGTTGATGCCTTTATTTTACAAATTCTCTTGAACAAACCAATACTTATATCGGTTTATACCTCAAAGTTAAAGAACATAGTAGAGCATAATACTATGTCCCCAATCGTCTTACTGCAGAAAGTAAGAAATTCATCTAAGCCAAAACCAGTACTCTTAACATAACTGAACTAACAGGAATTTGGTCCTTGATGAATCATAAAAATTCTACCAGGCAGGGATGTCAAAGGAAAATTTATTTGCAAGATATAAGGAGACCACAGGGTATAACTTCGAAACTAGAGACTCACAGAGGAAGAGGAATGGTTTCTTTTTTTTTTTTCAATTTATTAACTTTATTTGAAAACAGAAAAGGCGGAGGAGGGGCAGAGAGAGAGGCACAGAGAGAATCTCAGGCAGTCCCTGTACCATCAGCACCGATGTGGGTTCGAACTCACAAACTGTGAGATATGACCTGAGCTGAAACCAAGAGGCAGAAGACTGAGCCATTGAGGCACCCCAGAATGGTTTCCGTGTATTTAGGGTTAGGGTGGATTTTTACAAAGGGGAGGCTGGGGATACAATAGCACTTGAGCCTTAAGAACATAGTTCTATACATTTTCTGTCTGTTACATAGTAAATGGCAGTTGTGCTCCTCCTTGGGGCATGATCTAAGCCTTAAATGAGGTCGATGGGAGCTCCTGGGTGGCTCAGTCCCTGAAACTTCCATCTCTGGATTTAGGCTCAAATGAGGATCTCACAGTCTTGAGATCAAGCCACAAGTCAAGCTGCTCCTTGAGCGTGCAGCTTGAGCATGGAACCCGGTTGGAATTCTTCTCTCTGCACCACCCATACTCATGCTCTCTCTTTCAGGAAATAAACCTTTTTGAAAAGTAACTGTGTTCCCTCCATGCTTTACTCTGATGTCCATCTGCATAGATGTGACTCAGGGGCTAAGCCCTAATTGAGCCAATTCAGCTCTTCCCCAGGGCAGTCATTACCTTATGTATTTCCACCACAGCACACTGAGCTCATGGGTGTTTTTCCTGCAGTAAAAGGGAGGTGTCAATAACCGGCTAAGTAAAACGAGGGACTGAGGTCTGTGGGCACATGCAGGTAAGCAGTGCAGATCGGGTCGCGGGGTCCAGCTGGTGACATGATCTCCCTCCTGCATCTCAGGTACCAGTATGACCTCCTCATGTGTCCACTTGGTAACTGTGGAGTTTGTTGCAGGGACTGCTGACCTTCAGGGATGTGGCCGTCGAATTCTCTCAGGAGGAGTGGGGATGCCTGAACCACAGTCAGTGGGAACTGTACAGAGATGTGATGTTAGAGACCTACGGACACCTCGTCTTCTTGGGTGAGGCTAACTCGCTCTAGGTTTCCCAAGCCCCACTCAAGGGTGTTGTTCCTTCCTGTGGAGACTGTCTCTTAGAAGCTTTCTCTCGCATGACTGGGACTCAAATCCCTACAGTAAAGAAAGAAGGAGGAGTTGGCAGAGGTAGAGAAAAGTCTTCATGATGTTTCCTTTCAGGTGAGTTTTCCCTTCCTGAGAGTCACATCATCATTTCCTAGATGGATGGCATTTCTAAGTATTGAGTGGCATAAAATGATATTTCCTTCTTCCATATGAATTTCTACTCATGTTGGTAGTGGTAAGACTCAGAAGTGGAGATCAGGATGTGAAACTTGGAAATCCATCCTGTGTGTTCCAAAGGGGCTGTTGGGCAAAAGCATTTGGGCATGAGTTTCCAGAATTCTAGAATGTCCTCTTTTCTCTACTGAGTCCATACTGGGTTGAAAGGTAGAATCTCCAGCAATACTCTATTCTTTTGCTCTAACAAACAGGTCTTGTTGTGTCGAAGCCAGACCTGGTCATCTTTTTGGAACAAAAGAGGGAGCTCTGGGACTTGAAGAGAAAGGAGACAGTAGCCTCATACCCAGGTAAGTGGGAATGAATGAGGCA
>PJEM01015481.1:0-29778 GCA_004023845.1 Helogale parvula
TGAGCCAGGCACCCCTAGAAGAATATTTCTAATCCATACAGAAACAAATATTTTTGTTCCAAAATAACTGACCCGAAACCATAGCAGAAATTGTTTCTGTATATTTTTTAAAATGAGCAGATACACAGTAGCATGTGGGAAAAAAAACAAAAAACAATAAAAAAAGAACCAAGGACAACTTGAGGATGAGAAAACAGAGTTCTAAAAGAAGTGAAGCAGATTCTGGCACACAAAGTTGACAAATGCAAATCATTAGAGCCCAGTAATACGTATTCAAGCTGGTTTGGATATAAGGCACATGAAAATAAAATCAAAGTTGTTTCTCAAAGGACAAAATTGGAGCTAAGAGTGTCCGACTGTTTCAGAGATAAGCGCTTCTCAACTTTGAGTGGAAAAGGAGAAGCTGGTGTTTATGTAAAAGAATCTGTGTAAAAGCCATATGGAGCTGTTGCTAATAAATATCCATTTAATCAAATGTCACTATGTTTTTTAATGTTTTGTAGTTTGATGCAGAGAATGTACTTTTATTTCTTCAACAGCTGCTCTTTTTAAATGAGTGCAGCTGTACTACAGATTTAATTGGCAACAATTGCTTAATTTTTAGTCCGTTGCTTCCAGTCTTTCAAAAGCAATGTTTCATGTTCTGTGGAAGGAAAAGCCTTGATTTATTTTTCCTAGAAAGTGCAAAGTACAGTATGAAGTAAGAATTAGGCAAATAAAAGTTTCTGCTTGAGTTTGTTTGTTTGTTTAATGTGGAAGTGCTATTTCTTTATAGCACTACTTTTTGTACACATCCTTTTCAGATCATACTAACAGAGATTTCATGCCCAGTCATCAGTCTGTCTCAAAACTGCCCAAACACTGTAAGCTAGAACAGAATCTGGCAGATGATCTGAACCTGAGGGAGAGAATGACACCCACTGATTTTTAAATGTTATCTGCTTTGAGAATAACCCAGTATCACGTATTTGTTGCTTGAATTAGAAATGTGACTATTCAATACATACAGAAACTTGCATCTTGATGTGTTTGATGGGATTAAAATGGGAAGCACATGTTATCCTCTGCTATTTATTGCTCTCTTTGTTTCTACTGTGATATTGAAAAATCATTTGGGCTCAATTGCTATGGAGACTTCATCCTTTGCATGCCTTTCAATTCAACCTCTTTTTTTAAAATGTTTTCTTTTCATTTTATTTATTTTAGAGAGAGACAGAGAGCAAGAGTGGGGGGAGAGAGAGGCTCCATTTTTCTCAAGCAGGCTCCACGCTTGGTGCAGAGCCTGACATGGGGCTCAATCCCACAACCCTGGGATCATCACCTGAACTGAAATCAAGAGTCAAACACTCAACTGACTGAGTCATCCAGGCATCCCAATTCAATCTCTTTTAATCCTAGAAAAAATTTTGGAGGAAAGGGCTAATGTTACAGTATCTACTATTTGTCCCGGTTTTAACATCTTGTATTTTTCAGTCTTTCATTATCCAAATAGGACTGTGAGTACAGAGTATTGAATAGATAATGAAAAACTTGATTTCCAAAATGTGTGCCACTCTGAATCTTATACAAATCTTATCTAGATAGCTCTGCATGTATAGGTCTCCTCAATAAACCTTCTTGTTTGTCTGTTTCTTTCTGCTTCACATACCCACTTGACTCATGGATTAGCTATGAGGCTGTTTAAGTTGCTCTTGCTTCATGGAGTGTTTTCAAAAATTTCTTTGTATGTGTTAGGCTCTTGTTAAATGTTGCCTAGGCACTTCTTAACTGCTTTATATAGTAAGCCGTGCAGCCAGAATTCTGTGATAAATGTGGATTTGTACACCCCCATCCCACACTCTTAGTTATGTAGTTATTGCCCAGACCTAAATAGATAACCAGCTAGTTACCGTGATTACCTTGATGGCTTGTATCTCTCAGAACTATCCTGTGCTTTATGGGAGTGACATACTGTATAACTCAGTAGCAAAGTCTGTTCTGATTTTTATATAATATTTTCTTTAATATTTTAAGTGTTCTTTATTAAGCAATAACCCAGTCATGACATACTGAGGTAGATATCGCTTTGTATTTTCCCCAAAATCAGTGAAAATTTTCTTTATAGTTTCCAATCCTTGGGGATGAGGGAACATTTGTTAGCTTGCTTCTGATCTCTGCAAGAAAGGGGTTTGTCAGTATAATTCACTGTGCTTATTATTCTTTCTCACTTTGGTATTATTTAGTAATGGATAATGAGCTCCATTAAGTTTACTATATATTTCAGAAACCTTTTGACTTAATTTTGTTTTAACTCTTTGCCTTGTTTTTAACTTTTTGTTCCTTATTCCATTGTCCCATTTTAATCTCTTAGGATATCTAAGATAAAACATAAGTTTTGAAGTATTTTTAATATTTAAAGGTATGACAGTAAAAAGTGAAACAACTAGCATTAAAGGAGTGCCATTAATAACAGTAATTGATGTACAGTGATCAGAACAGTCCGTTGTAGTTTGTATTTAAAAAATTACTGTGCTTACTTCAAAGAGTTCTTTCTTGAGTTTTGCTCTTTTTCCTGCTGTGTGTGTGTGTGTGTGTGTGTGTGTGTGTTGGTAGAGGCGAAGTTGAAGGGAAAGGAAAGAGTCAAGAAGATACTTTGGTCAGTCATTAATGTGCATTAATAACTTTATATTGAGATCATAAGCATGTGAAGTTAGACAATGAAATGTCAATTCGTGGGCTAGTTTGCAGGGACTACTGTAACAGAGTGCCACAGACAGAAAAGTTTGAACAACAGAAATGTATTCTCTCAGAGTTTTGGAGGATAGAAGTCTGAGATCAATGTGCTGGCAGGTTGGTCCCTTCTGACAGTTTTCCAGGAAGGACATGTTCTGTGCTGCACTACCAGCTTCTGGTGGTCTCAGGCATCCCTTGACTTGTAGATGTCATTCTCCCTGTGTCTTCACATCATCTTTGCTCTGTACGTGTCTATCTCTGTGTCCAAATTTCCCTTTTTAATAAAGAAGTAATTGTACTGAATTGGGGCCCCCACGAATTACCTAATCTTAAATTGGTCACCTGCAAAAACCTTTTTCCAAATACGGTCACATTCATAGGCACTAGGTCGGGGGGTGCAGGGGGGAAGTTAGGACTTCAAATCTTTTGGGGTAGGAGCACACAATTCAACCCATAACAATTCTTGAAACATTGGTTAGTTCCTTTGTGATTAATTGTCAGTGTCTTCAGAGTATATTTTTATTCTGAATGCTCAGAATGAGATTAAAAAGTTTACTCACACATATTAATTTGTCTAATAGGGAATTGGGCAGATATTTTGTAATGATACATAATAGATTTACCTATTTTCTGTCATCTGTGTGCTGATGTTGGTATTATATGAAAACTAATATTGTAGGATTCACCTGTCTATATTGCAATGGAAGCCATGTTTTTAGAACCTGTGATATTTAACTTCCCTTTATGTACTTACTTTGCCTTTAAATACTATTACTTATTACTATAGTAATTTCAGTATGGGTGCCGTATTATGACATGGCAGACTACAGAGTGCAAAGATTTATTTATTTTTATCAGCAAAACACTTAAAAAATTAAGATGAATACTTTGGAGCAGCTGAAGAGACTGTGGCTTGAATTAACTAGATTGAGGACTTTACCTCACTAATGCTTGGACACTAATATCTCAGATTTTATTGATATTTCATTATTTTTCCAAGTAAAATCCAAGGAATAGTTATTTTGGGAGATGGCTAGGTGGCTCAGTGGGTTAAGCATTCGACTCTTGATTTCAGTTCAGGTCATGATCTCACGGTTTGTGAGTCTGAGCCCTGCATCAGGATTCTCAGTCTCCCTGTCTCTCTACCCCTGCTCTGCTCATGCTTGCTCTCTCTCTTTCTCAAAATAAATTAAGTTAAAAAAAAAGAAAAATGAAGATATGAAATGGTGTTTTAGAAACTGGCTCCTTTTGAATGGGTCACCTGATGACAGCTTTTAAAAAATTTTTTTTTTGGGGAGTTAGATATATGCATAGAAACTTTCAGAGGATTACTTTAACCTTAGAAAAAACAATATTCTTTCTAATTAATGAAGTAATTCATGAATATTAAACAAGTTTCAGAAGAAAGTGAAAAATATATGGAAAAAAGTACTTGCAATCCAACCCAATGTAATTTTAAGTCTTACTGGATTCTGTGTGTGTGCGCGTGCGCACATGCTCACACGCATGTGCGTGCCTATGTGCAGAACCTAAGGATAATTTTTTTTTAGAAAAGTAAGTCATGATTTATATAAAATGAATATAAATATTTATTTACCTAACTGACTAATGAGGGAGCTGGGGAGCTGATGTTACAACTGATTCAAAGGAGAAGCCAAAGTATCACACATTTATAGTCAAGATGGCAAATGATAAAATGAATTTTAAAAAGATTTAAAACTGGGAACTCCTAGGTGGCTCAGTCAGTTAAGTGTCTGACTCTTGATCTCAGCTCAAGTCTTGATCTCAGGGTCATGAATTCAAGTCTCATATTGGGCTCTGCACTGAGTGTGGAGCCTACTTAGAAAATAAAAGATGCAAAACTCATGAGTATCCACAGAACATCAATCAGTTGTGTTCCAATGGACATGTCTTCTATTTATGACAGTGCTCTGACAGTAATTTGCATTGCTATCAAATTTCTATTACTTACGGAGTTGTAAAATGGCTCAAAGGCTAAAATGTGGAGATAACTAGGATGTGTGAGCTGGTTAGGATATCCATGAATTAGGACATCTGTTTTGTCTTTCTTTTGCCCATTTCAAAGTCTTTCACAAATTTTCTATGTGGCATATATATTTTTTTCAATGTTTTCTTTTAGAGAGAGAGAGAGACAGAGAGAGAGAAACAGAGTGCGAGCAGTGGAGGGCCAAAGAGAGGGAGATGCAGAATCCAAAGCAGGCTTGAGGCTCTGAGCTGTCAGCACAGAGCCCAATGCAGAGCTCAAACCCACGAACTGTGGGATCATGACCTGAGGTGAAGTCAGATGCTTAAGTGACTGAGCCACCTGGGTGTCCCTCCATGTGGCATATTTTAATACTTATTTTATCTTTTCCAACTAGAATTATATTTTTACATTTTTCCACCCCAAACAAATATAATTGGCATCATGATTATCCACACAGTTACCTGTGAGCATTATGAAGTTAAAAACAGGGAAGCAAAAATAAAACCATCTACTTTTCATTCTCTTTACTCCAAGAGGAGGCAATATATCACTCTCTCACTTCCCTCTCCCAGTCACCCTTTTCCTCTTTCATGACTCCACTCCTCACATTTGCTGCCCCCAAAACACACACATAACCTGGTCAGTCCCGTCCTGATTCTGGAGCCTGGAGTTTTTCTTGCTTCGATTGATGATACCCATCATACATACCACATGAGAAGTACATGCAAAAATGTTGTTCAGTGTTGGTGAACAAACATTCTTAACATTTTCCTTTAAATTTTCTATTTAACTGTGTTACACAGCTTTGTCAAATTAGTCTGATCTTCCCTCTTTTGAAAAATTCATCTTTCTTGTATTTCCCATGAGACATGCCCCTCTTTAAAAGAGTGGGCTTTAAAGAGAAATAGCTTCTTTAGCACTGAATGCAAAGTGTTATTCCCAATGCTTAATCACATTATTTTGTCTAAAGTGTCTGAGTCCAAGGGGATATTTTATATTTTAGTAAATGCTTTTAACTAACAACTCTTCAGGAACTAATCGATTCTTTGGGAATCACAAAGTTCTTTTTCCAAATACAGAATTCCATATTTAGTCACATACTCTAAATGTGGCTCTCTATACTCCTTTTCTGTTTGCTCTAAGAACAGATTTTTACTAATAATGATATATTTTCTTTTTTTCTTCTTCTTTTTGAGAGATACAGAGAGAACATGAGGGAGGGAGAGGGAAAGTGAGAGAGAGAATCTTAAGCAGACTTCATGCCCAGCTCAAAGCCCAACGTGGAGCTCGATCTCATAACCGTGAGATCATGACCTGAGCCAAAATCAAGAGTCAGATGTTCAACCTTTGTCATTCCTTTATTAAGAATTTTTAGAATTCATTTTCATTTGAGTGCACAGTCAAGGGAAGAGAAAGCTGCATTCATTTTTGTCTTTTCTAAAAATTAAAGAAAAATTGTACTAAAAATTTCATCTGGGTGTAACTTAGAGTCAGACTAATACAGCTAGCTAGCTTGGCAGTCAGCCCCTCACAATATGAGCAAGCCTCCAGGTGGTCATGAAAAATGATGGCCATCCTTGTGCCAGAGACTTATTACCATTTTGATCCAAAGAAAATGTTGTTATGGGTATAGGCAAACTACTGTCGATGTGAAAATAAGACAGTCATTTATTTTGTCCTATATATACTCCATATAATTATATGGAAGAATGGAAAGTCCATGTGCGGCCCTCTATCAGTCTCTATAGATGAAGGGAAATCATTTGTGCCTAAACACATTAATGTGTAACTCAACTCTTCTATATAAAATTGTATGTGATTATAAAAACAGCATTTATTTAACATTTTTAGTTCTAATTCTTCCCTTACGTGTAGAGTAGGTAGCTTTATTCTAGTAAAAACAAGTCTGAGAATAATATTCACTGATTCAGATGTTGATGACAGATGGGTCTTAGGCCAGGCTAATGTCTATAGCTCGGAGACAATGATTGTTAACATTTACGCTCTAATAATGAATGACCTGAATTTTTCCCACTTGTTTGAGGTCTTGACGTCACAGAGGCTGAAGGATTTGTGGCCGTGGGTATATTCAGTGTTGGCAGCCATTCATTACTAAATCCTTTTTAGGAGAGTTGGATAAGAGTGACATCTGGAGGCTTTCTATACCTAGAGGTGGGGAAATTCTTGGTTTGTGGGGTTCTTTTTTGTTTTTGTTTCCCCCCTAAGCTAGATTCAGCCTTTAGTAAATAATACATGTGCAGCTGAGGAGTTTAACATTTCACTGAGAGAGGGACTGAAAGATTGAAAAAATTGAAGGAGAAAGATGGTTCTTTTATGGTTTCTTCCATTGAATGGAATTGGTTAATTTGATGTTAGGTGCTAATAAAAAACACTGCCTGAGCAATGTGGATGTCAGGGATAGATGTTATCAATTACTACGTAAAAGTGAACATTAGTTTTTTTTTTTACCCATCAGAAAATGACAGTTATCCTTGAATATTTGGAAAGGATGCATTCTAAAGTGTCTAGCTATGAGGTTAAATTGCTAATATTGAATTCTGTTTCCTTCCCAGAGTCCATTATACTGTGGGAAACTGTGAGCACTGGAGTAGTGTGGGAATGTTATGTTTGCAGTATGGAAAAGGGAAATGTTAGGCTTGCCTGCTTGTGACTAAGCAGTGCAGTGCATGCATAATGAGGTTGGGGTGTAACTTAGACTCCAGTTCCCTATAAGACATTGTTCAGATAGTTTGAGCATCCAGATTTGATGAAATTTGAAGCGTACTTACCTACTGTACGTCAGTATTGTCCCAAGGGAAACTATAGAATTCTATCTTTATTAAGCTCTGGAGTATATTGTTAAAAATAGAGTATTAAATGTTTTTCTTTTGGCTCTCATCCCACTGGAAGAACTAGTATCCAATATCTCTTTGGCACATTGTCAACAATAGGAATAATAATTTAGTAGTCCTTGACTCTCTTCATATGCAAGGATTCTTTCTTTTGCGGTTGGGAAGTGTCAATATGCACCACGTTCTGTAGACTTCTACATTAGAGAATGATTTTCCATAATTTGTAAGAAAGCCCTGAAGTCAAAATTTTTAAATAAAATTTTAACTGCAAAATAGGTTATCTGGAGGCGCCTGGGTGGCTCAGTTGGTTAAGCGTCCGACTGCAGCTCAGGTCATGATCTCTTGGTTCGTGGGTTTGAGCCCCGCATCAGGCTCTGTGCTGACCGCTAGTTCAGAGCCTGGAGCCTGTCTTCAGATCCTGTGACTCCTTCTCTCTCTGACCCTCCACTGCTCATGCTCGCTCTCTCTCTAAAAAATAAATAAAAACATTTAAAAAAATTTTAAATGGGCTATCTGTCCTAAGAGGTTAGACCAAATTCCTTTAAAGGAGTAGGGAGTAATAGTAAGTGCTATCATTTCCCATTGTTGGCATCTCACTATTGAATATATAATACTTCAATGCATTTTTACTAGAAAAACATAAAAATTTAAGTGTAAAACTATAAAATATAGAAGTTTACAGTTCCTCCTATAATTCTATTTCCCAGATAAAATTCCTATCTGTGACCATTAGTACATGGTCTTTCAATACAAAAAAGACATGTATACCAGCACAGTGAGGAGACGGTATTCCATGGTGGGCGGAGAGAAAGAGCATCGACTCTAGAACAAGACTATCCAGGTCTGAATCCTATCTTTGCTACGTTAGGACTCAGGGTCCTGTCAGGAAATAGATGACCCGATCAAAGGAGTCACTGAATACTTACCGAAAAGTATATGTGTGATTTTTTATTCTAGCAATATATCTTCATCATCTTCTTTATCTCTGTAGCTACACACACACTCACATGCATCTGCTAATAAACATACATAAATGCCTACCCACTTTTCTCCCTCTCCCTCTCTCCACACACACTCACTCACTCTTCATTGGCTTCAGAGTATTCCACTGTATGGAAATACCATGCTATATTTAAACTTTTCTGTTTAGATGGGGATTTGGACTACTTTAATATTTCACTGTGTCACTATTGTGTACAATGCTGTAGTAGCATTTCACCTTGTGTTCCGTAATTTTGGGTTTGAGAGGAGCAAGTCAGTTTTTTGTATTTTGAGTCCTGTAGATTAAATCATCTTCAGGCTACTCTCTGATGAGAAGGAATGTACATGACTGACAGGATAGCAGTGGAGGAAGTGACTGAAGCTTTCTTTAGGCCCTAACCCCATCAATTTTATAGAGAAAGAAAAGGTTTATAGATTTTTTCCTATGGAAACTTTAAAAACAGCTTTTTAAATATTATTTCTTGATACTACAATATTCTGTGTACTTAGGTTTTATGTAGTTTACCAAAATATTAATAATTATATAAACAAATTCAGGGGCAAAGTTTTGAACTAGTTGATTTTATTGTAATGAGGTTAGAGAAGCACAATTATGAGTGATTGGAATCCCACGCTGTGTTTGTAAAACACTTTTGTTTGTTTATTTATTTATTTATTTATTTATTTAGGGAGAGACAGTGAGCACAGGAAGGGGAGAGGTAGAGAGAAGGAGAGACAGAATCCCAAGCAGAGTAACAAGCAAGCGCTGTACCGTCAGTGCACCATCCGATGAGGGGCTTGAACTCACAGACCCCGACCTGACCAAGATCAAGAGTTGGATGCTTAACTGACTACACCACCCAAAGTTTTTAAGTGCAATAATATATATTGTGATTGTTTTGTATGTATGTATATGTGTGTATATATATATGTATTTGGCCTAGAACTTTTTTCTCCTTACATGACAACTAATGAAATTTTCCCTCTAGTATGGAGTAAATTTTGTAAAATTCAGTTGATGAAATATGAAAAAGGTGACTTTGTTTATTTCTTCTGGTCAGAATTATGGTTGACAGCAATGTATTTCAGTCTGCATTGAAATAGTTAAGATTATTGCTGTAGTGGAGAATCTAGACTGAGTAAAGAAAAGTTTCCATCAACATTAATGAATGTTACACTGAAGAAAATTGGAGCAAATAATATTTTTAACAGTGCCATAGTAAAACTGTGTTTTGGTGGCATTGGTGACAATCTCTCCTAAATATAGTACTTCTCATTTTCATCATTTGAGGGATTTAGCATGAATGAGATTGTTGTAGAAACAAATTCTACAATATTACTTCTTCTTTTAACATGTCTCCTATCTAAAAGAATTCATTTTGAGAATTCTTCCATAAGGGTAGCAGAAAAGGGGACAGTTTTCAGGTAGTGTCTTTTGTCCCGACTCTCCGTCTGGTAAGTGTTCACTCAGTGTCCCCTGGTAGTTTTGCTTCTTCTCCCTTGATCTCCTGCCTGTTTTGCCAGTGTTCTGTGGTCATTAGCACACGCTCTGGTAATCTGTGCCTCTAGCCTCAGTCTTAAACCTTTATTCCTGGCACCTAGCATAACCAACCAAATCTGAAATGCTTTCAGAATATCCGATTTTGGATTTCTTAACTCTGTAACCACAAGTTCAGTGTTTAGAAAGTTAGGATAATAGAACGAAGAAAAGCAAACAATACAGTGTTACGTGTCTGAGATCAGCAGCTCATGTTTTCTGTATCTTCATTTATATTTTTTATATGGATGCAACAGTACAGTATATTTAATCTTGAATGTTCCTTTTAAACATGTCTATTTTACAAGCATTTTGTTTTGTATTAAGTGCTCAAAAACATTTTTAATGGTCATGTGCCAGTTTGCTCTATGGTCATGACATAACTCATTCTCATGTTAGACACTTTTGTTCCTGATATTCCTTATTACAAATAATGAGATAAAACCTTTGTATAAAAAATCTCAAGTTTCAGATTTATTTATGCAGTATTCCTAGAAAAGGAATTAGTGGGCCAAATAGTATGAATACTTGAGAACTTCCCATACGTATTGCCAAATTGCTTTCCAAGGAGGTTGCACCAATTTGTATTTCCACCAGCAATGTAGGATAGTGCCTGGTAAGTTTTTAATTGGATTTCTTTGATAAGAAGCCAAATGGGCAACACTGAGGTGGTCATTAAAACAAAGATGAGTACATAATAGGCATTTTGCTGTGAAGATGGAAATTCTGGTCTGTTGGATTTCTGCTCTGTGCTAAAGGAATTCCGCATGTTAAATTATATCATATTTATCCTCGTTAGGTCATCAGACCACAATAATATCTTGAATTTGCCTTTTATTTCCCCCTCTTTGGCACTCTTAATGTGAGTATAAATAAGCAGAGGTTGGGCACCTGGTTAAGCATCTAACTTGGGCTCAGTTCATGATCTCACAGTCCACAAGTTCAAGCAAGCCCCATGTCGGGCTCTGTGCTGACAGCTCAGAGCCTGGAGTCTGCCCAGATTCTGTGTCTCCTTCTCTCTCAGCCCCTCCCCCACTCATGCCCTGTTTATCTCTCTTAAAAATAAATGTAAATAAATAAATAAGCAAACAAGCAGAGGTTAAAGAATACTGTGCCAAGGTTCTGACCCCTTTTAATTGGGCTGGAATCAGTGGTGAGAAGTGGTGATTGACTCCAAAGTAGTTATTGTAGACCATGTGCTGGGCTGGCCCATTGTGACTGACCCTATCAGCAGGAAGGGAAGGAACAGCTGAGTGCCCAACACCATGTACTCGATATTTTTAATGGATGGATAGATTGGATACGTAAAAGGATGAACAAGTGAAGTAGTGAAGCGGTAAACACACAAACCTGCTGACATTAAAAACCCAAAGTCATCCTTTGTGATATAGAGGCATAACCCTCTTTACATGTTTGGCTAGTTAGAATTATGCTCATTAAAACCTCTTGGACTTCCTGGTAACTGAATAGTACCACTTTCCCAACCCCAAGAAACAAGCAAAACTAATCCTCAGAGAGCCTTAGGTGCTTGCCAGATTGTCTCTGTTCAGTCTCATGGACCAAAGTGCTTTTAGAGCCATACAAAGAATTTATTTTGGTTCTTCTCAATTGGAAGTCTACTTTTGGGTATTGGAATTCATCCATAATTAAGTGCCTGACTTTCATATTGAAGAAGATTTTTTTTTTTTTAGAGATTTTGATTTGCTTTGCTACAATGGATTAACAAGGTATTGGTTCTAAACTTCTGTCACTCACTGAGTTGGGCTTTATACTTAAGGAGAGAGGTCTTCAACCATAACTGCTAGATTTTATAAAATGTAGGACACACATATATCAAAGTAATAGGTTAGAAGGGTTCCAGAAGAGGGTCATTCATGGTGCTGGCTATGCCCTCTTTGCCACCCTTGCTACATACAAGGGGTGGGCCCAGGCTGTGAGAAGTTCTATTGAGAAGCACTGTGCTTGCATTCTGCTGGCTGCATTTTAAAGTTTCAGTATTACCATGGTGGCTGTAATCGAAACTGTGTTATTAGATACTTCTTCTCAAGAGGCCTATCAGATTACTATAATGAAAACTGCCAGTAGTGATTCCCTAAGGAGGCTGCACTTATTTAGGAAACATCCTCATAAGATTAAAAAAAAAAAATGTGATTCTGATACAGTTGCTGGAGTACATTAAACCTGTCAGTCCTGGAAGTATAACTTATCTCTGTTGAAAAAAAAATATATATTATATCAAGGGAAAATTTATTCTAATATTAAATAATATAAAATTCCAGTTCTCTTAGATGTCTCTTAGATGTAAACTTATTTAAATCAGAATGGGAGTCAATATATATAAAGAGAAATTAAAGAGTTTTTCTATAAATTAAGAGACCTCTTGAAGGTAGAAATCATATTATATATATATGTATGTGTGTGTATGTATGTATGTATGTGTGTGTATACGTAATGAAAAGCCTCATGAGCAAAATATTTTAATTAGAATTTAGTGCATTTTAATTTAGAATATGTATTGTTTATCATTTTTGACTAATGGCAAGTTGCCATTGACAGGCAATATATTTGATAATCAGATAGCAAGAAGTAATTTTTTTATACATGTTTTAAAAGAAGAAAATGATTAATCTTTATACTTTGAAGAGAGTGTTTACCTATTCTACTGAAAAACGATCCATAATCTCAACTTGGTCTCCTAACCATTTTTTATTTAGATTCTGAATTATTTTTTCTCTTTGGTATGATTAAAATTATTTTTTTCTTCTTTTAAGAATTTGTTTCTTATTTGTTATTTGGACTATTTTACAACTAGCTTGCTCAGAAGAAAAATATAATGAAGTTATTTGTTTAAAACGAGTTCCTTCATATTCTTTAAAAAATATGTATATTGTATCTTAGAGGTCTTTCCTCCTCTAATTTTAGAAAAATGACTGATTAGAGGCATCTGGGTGGCTTAATCAGTTACGCATCTGCCCATGTCATGATCTTGCAGTTCAGGAGTTCGAGCCCCACATCGGGCTTTGTGCTGACAGCTCAGAGCCTGCAGCGTGCTTTGGATTCTGTGTCTCCCTCTCTCTCTGCCACTGCCCACCACCTCACAAACAATCATTTAAAAAAATTAAGAAAAATGACTGATTAAAGGGGAAAAGGCTTTAATTATTTTACTGCGGGGAATTTACAAGTGTTACAGGGAAAAGAGAAAATATTAGCATGGAATTGTAGTTCAAGCATAGGAATTCTCTCCTTACTATTATGTTCTGACCATCCTTCGAGCAGGAATTTGTGTTACTTTTTTCTGCCTTTGGATTTATGTACATTGGGAAGCAGTAAGCCAAATGATTAAATCAGAAATGAGAACATATTTGTTAAGTTCAAAGATAATATTTTCTTTATTCAAAAGTTAGTGTCTATGGTACTGTAGTCAGTATATCCTCAGAACCAAATCAGAGTTGGTTTATTGCCTGGAAAGTGCTATGTAAATACCTTTACAATTAAATTAATGAAGGAATAAAAACTTCAGCATTTTATCCAACTATGAACAATATTTCTACTCTATGTAGGTATAAAATTATTCCCACAACCTATTTGTATCAACTTTTTTGATTTTTTTAAATAAAGACTTTCTGTTTAGTTCAGTAGGAGTGATTTGGAATTCTTCATAGAATGAAATAGTTAAATTTTATTACTCTTGTTTTCACAGAAGATTATACCGAGAGAGTTGCCTTCTGTTTCTCTAATGAGCACATATAAAAATGAAGCTATTTTGCAGTGCATTTAATATTCTAGGTGATCATTCCAGACTATTTTATAAGTTTGATGCCTTGGTAATAAAATTGAAAAAGGCTGCTAAGTTTTGAGAAGGTAATGGTAATAGAAATGACTGCATTATTGCTTTTGACATGTCAAATTTAGCCCATTAAGCTGCCATCCCAGTCTTATGCTAAATAATTCGCCTGTGTGTGCAACTCATCCTGTTATAGGATTATACCCTTGATTCTGACTTCAATAAACTTTGTACTTGTTAAACTTTCCAACCTTTATGAACCGAACTTTTAAAAGTAAAAGGGAACACAAATAACTGCTCCCCCATTTGTAAATGATACTTTACAAAATAATATTAATCTAAAAGACTATCCTTGCTTGTATCTCACAAGGATGTATGTGAGGCAAACACTCCATATATTTTTTGGCAGGAATTACTATTACCAGTTTGGTGCGTTCCACTGAATCACATGACTTCCTCCATTCCCAAATATTAGAGTTTCAGTTTGTGCTGAAAGGATATAGGAAACAGTAAGGAAAATCTGGCTTCTAACCACTTCTGATTTTTTAGAAATATTTTTAAATTTATTTTCTTAAGTTAATCCAGCAATCATGTGAAGAAGGATATTAAGTCAAAAGAATGCTTAACAAGGGTAGACTTCTAACGAACCATTGGAATGAGTCTCCCTAGCTAGAAAGCCTTTTTCCTAGGATATATCTATGGCTTAAGTTCATATTTTGTTCAGGTGAGGTCAAATAATCCCTTACCAGAAATACCTTCCCTGAGGTCACATGCCCCAAAAGTATTCACCGTACCAGAGGAAGTGAGGTAAGTCAGAATCTTTTTCTGCTGTGTTCACTGTGGTATGCTCAGTACCTAGAGTGTGTCTGGCCAAAAGCATTTGGTGTGTATCTATGAAATAAATGCATAAAAACATGAATGAATTATAGACTAAAGACCTTTTGATATCCTCAGATCTTTTAATTTATATCATGGGAGTTAAGTCCAAGGTAGGTGCATTGATTTCCTCAATATTCCTTAGGTAGGGATTGAGGAAGTCCCAGAATTCCAATTCAGTACTGTATTCTGTGACCTTCACTTCTGTCCATGAGAAGCACTGTAGTAAAGGGGAAGGACTGATATGTGGGAGCCAGAACAGCCTGGCAATGGCCAGAGTCTGAATCCTGACTTTATCGCTTACCAGCTATGTGACGTTGTGAAAGATACTTAACCGTTCTCTGTTCTTTTCTTTAACTGTAAGTGGAGATGATGTGTGTATCTCTTTGGATTATTGTGAAGAATAAATGAGACAGTATATCACAGAACCTGTCATAGAACAAGCTACTATGGCCGTCGTCATCATCCTAATTATTTAGTCATTATCTATAAATTATATGGGTATTTAATCTGTTACTTCCTATAATAATACTGCAGTAGTATTTTTTTCTGACTTAATATATATAAGGCTTGTTTATCATCACCTGAGGTGATTATGGAGTTTACTAGGTTGATATACTGGTTCAGAATACTAAGTGATAATAATAAGAAGTATAGTTTCTATACTAGTTTACAATACTAATTAATATTAAGTATCGATCTAGTGCTTCTGACTCCTGGGGATTTACCAAGTATTCCACAGAAAGGCTATTCTCTTACTGGCTTTAGAAATAAGTGGGATGTAAATCTAGCTACGGAGATTGAAACTCTGTGAAAAAAATTATCTTTGATTTTCTTCTTATCAATTTCCTATCCAAAATAGAAAAATTTCTGTCATTCAGGAACCAATCAAGAGAAGGCATGGAGAGTATCCCAGAAAGAGATAAGTTATTTAGGTACATATTGATCATTCTTTCTCTTAATGTATCATCTAATTTGAATTTTTGTTTTCTCAAATTTTTGTTTTTTTAGAATCATGTGGAAAATTAATACTATTCAGAAACTAATTTTTAGATGCATATTTTTATAACAGCATGATTATTTTATTAATTTCTGTGTGATAGCTTTGCTTCTTTTGGATTCTAACTTCAAAATAGACATCACATTTGATATTCATTAGAATTTATAGACTATTCTGGGATCCACTGTCTTTAGATTTCAGTTTTTCAAATGTAATAGAATCTGTAATAATTTATTGTTACCATTAGAAATTATGGAGCAGTTCCTTAACTTGAAAACTTTTGTTAAGAGGGACATGCCATGACAGCTGGTCACCTTCAGGATGCTCTGGGGCTGACTGATTCATAATTGAAATTTAGAGACTGTTCATATCAGAATCACATAAAACTCCAAGTTATTTCCACTTTATTAAGCAAAAGAAGTGGATACTAAACTTTCTCAATGCCCAGCTGAAGTAGTCTCCTCATTTGTATGGTTGGTTTAAGATGATTTCTAAAATCCCTCTTCCTCTTCTCCGTTACTCTGTTAACCTTTAATGTACAGAAAAACATTTATGTACCCCAAGACCCGTGTACATATAAGCCAGTTTTTGTACATGGAAAAATGATTTACTCCTGACCACAAAAAGTACATGCATCTTGCTCTTTTAGTTCCAGGTCCTTGGGTCTAGTCCATCTTAGGCTTTCAGTAGATGTTTCTTGAATGATTTTTAAGATATTTTTTTCATTTATAAAGAAAACACGTCTTTATAAGCTGAGTACACAAATTTTCTGTTTCTGCTGTAACCAATTATCACAAATTTAATGGCATTAACACACATTTATTATATATTATAGTTCTGTAGATCAGAAATCTGACATGGCTCACACTGGCTTAAAATCAAGATGAGACAGGGCTGCTTTCCTTCCTTTAGGCTCTGGGTAAGATCCATTTTTGTGCTTTCTCCAGCTTCCAGAAGCTGTCCAGTTTCCTTGGCTTGCGGCCCTCTTCCTCTGTTTTCAAAGGTAACAAGTGCCAAGTCCTTCATATATCACATTGCTCCGACCTCTTCCATCTTCACATGTCCTACTACTGACTCTTCTGCCTCCTTCTTATACGGATCCTGTGGTTACATTGATGATAATCCAGGATACTTTCTTCACCTCAGGGTCCTTAATCACCTCTGCAGAGGCGCTTTTGCCATGTCTTTACAGCTGTCAGAGATCAGCATGTGAGCAGCCTGGGTCTGTTACTCTGCCCAGTACATGGAGCCTGTGCCAGCGGCTGAGGCCCCAGAGGTCTTTTCCTTGTTAACTACATGGGGAGGTTAGCAAGTGTAAGTGCTTTGGCCAAGCCTGTCTGAGGTTTTAGCTCAAAAAGCTCCATTCTTTAGGTTTAGATTTCATTTCAAGTTTGTAGTCAGCAATTATTTTCTATAGCCCTGTATTTATGGCCTATCGCTTAAGTTCCAGTAAATTCACAGTAAATTCATAACACATTAGTTCATCACACAGTGACAGGTCTATGTGGTCCATGGCAATTTCCATTGAACTTGACTTAGGAGAATCCTCTCGGTTAACTTTGTAACCCTGTGTGAATCATTTTTTGTCACTGCACTTCCTTTGCTTATGTATAAACTGCATATAACTGAGTCTCTCTTACTCATTTTCCAGAACCACTAAAATCTCAATGAAAAATGTCCTGTGAAACACAGAATTTTCTTTCCTATATATAGTGTTTCTCTAGGTTTTATTACAGAGTGCTTTTGTACTGAAATGTTTTATTTACTTTGATGTAAACATACACCATGGTGAATCTTAGCACATTACTGAAAATAACTCAACGTTTTATAAAACCACTACTTAGTACTGTTTCAGATGTTAAGCTTTCCAGTAAATGATACAAAACAGATTTTTTTTGGTCTGGTTTCTTTGGGAAAAGTAATGTTAATCCAAGTGTCTGTTGATGGTTACACATTTCTTTCTGCAGTTCTGTTGCATACATGTAAAACTTTGATGCCTCAATAATTCTATTTTTAATTAAGAATCTTGAGGACAGTGGTTTTCCAAGTAATTCTGTAAGCGGCAGAAGCCTTTCTGCTATAGACTATTACATGAAGCTGTCATATTCAAAACAAATGTTTGAGAGCAGCCCTTGTCGGCCACTGCCCCCCTGACTACATGTTTCATTGACCATTAAGGGACCAGTGGGCTTCAGTGAACAGTGGTTACATATTTGTCATGTATCTTGTAAGCTCTAAAGTATGTAAGATCATATAGTATTGGTCAAGAAGCTATGGGGACTATAAATGTGTGTGCCCATGTGTGTGTATGTGCATGTAGAACAGGTTAAATAAATGAGTTCTCCACAAGTTTATTTTGTAAATGCTAATGCTAAGTCAATATTTGCTCTCTGAGTTAATCTCCTATAAAACCATAACCCCTGTGAATATTTACATTTAAAATTACTTTCTTGAAAGTTATATTATAAAGTCATAGACCAGGCATTTATATACATCGTTTATATTATAATATGCAAACTCTGTGTGTATATATAATTAAAAATCTCTGTATACTTTTGAAAATTTATTTTCTGCATCTGTCCATCATGAACAGAGAGAATAGAGGTTATAATGATACAACCCCGGGTATTGGGTATTTAATGTATGTATGAGTACATATATACATGAAATATTTTTATTAATCATATTATCAGAGGAAATTTGGAAACTTTGTTAAAGTGGCATATTTAGTTTGTAGTAAGAAATCTTTAAGTTCTATTTTTTCTCAAACTTTTTGTTTTTTATAGCTATTTTATAATTTTACAGTAGATATAATTTATAATTTTGCACATAACCATCTTCAGAAATGGTATCTGTTACTCTTATTAAGAAGATGTGTATCTTCTGTATTCAAATGTTCTTAAATAAGTTTAACTCTTAACTACTTAAAAAGTATAAGACAAATAATAGATAGGAAACCTTTAAAGCCAAGTGACTAGGAAAAGAGAGGATTGTACTATAATTCTTTGAAAAAGATGGTATTAAATGAATAAACCATTATTTTTATCTGTTTAGGAGAAATAGGTTACTGGATGTTCCACATATGTCTAAACAACTTGGCTCATGTTGGTTACATCAAAATAAAGTAAGTGACTAGTGAGAAATAAAGGATTTTTCTAGAAGACAATCTACTTAAGTAAACTAAAATGTTTTAAACATTTTTATTCAAATCCTAAAAGACTTTGTAAATTTTCATTCATTGTAAAGGCTTATTAAACTCAACTTTAAACTTAATTCACATCATTAAGGGCATTTATTATACTAGGTCTATAGTTTTGCATCCGCTCTTTGGATTTCTTTTTTCATTTATCACAGCCAGAATATAAGCCACATTTCTATTTGTATTGGGCTCTTGAGAGGTTATAGAGCTAATGGAAAAGGCTACATAGGAGTCCAAGGTCTACCTCTTCCAAAATTCATTGCCATAAGGAAAGCTGTTAGCCTCAGGGAACTACTTAGACTTTCTCAATTTAATTTACTAGGCTGTAAAATAGTCTAGTCTGAAAAACAGGGGAGTTACAAGAATTAAATGACATAAGGCATGTGAGAGTTTATGGTATAGGGCATGGCGTATGTTAAGTGACCAGTGAGTGCTTTGCTTCTCTTGCTTTTTTAGCTAGAAATTAATTTTCAGACTGACAACTTCCAAATTTATATCTCCTGCTTGGACCCTTCTTTTGAAATCCAGACTCCTTTATGCAGCTGCAATAAATGATCTCTTGACTTAGATATCTCACACACATCTCAAACTCCGTGTGTCCCAAATGAAACCTTCCACATGTTGCCTTCAAATCTGATCCAGATGCAGTCTTCCTGATCACAGCCGATGGCAACCGCAGCCTTCTAGGTGTTTCGTCGGAGATCTTGGGGGCATCCTGGACTTCTCTTATTCTCTTATCCATCACACCCAGTTTACCAGCAGGTCTAGTTAGTTCTACTTGCTGAATAATCCAGAATCTGAGTACTTCTCGCCACCTCTGCTTTTACAGCTGCAGTAGAGCTAATATCGTGCCTAGCCCGAGTGCTATAGAAACCTCTTAGTGGTTCTCTCTGCTTCCTACTGTCGATTCCCAGCAGAGCAGTCTGAGTAACTTGAAAACAGAAACCGTCCATTGACTCATGTGTCAGAGTAACGTCAAAGACTTTATAACCCGCTACAGGGACCTCTGTAATTGAGCTCCTTTATCTTTGCCATTACCTTATCTCTCATTACCTTTCTCTTCACTTACTCTGCTTCAGCTACACTTATCTGTACTATTCTTTGTGCATGCCAGGTGTACTCAGTGATAGTATTTATTTGCATTGGCTATTCTCTCAGCCTGGAACATTTTCTTCTCCGATATCCTCCTAGCTCATCCTCTGTGCCTAGGTTTTCCAATCTTAAGTCTGATATCGGCATCTCATTGTGGTTTAGCCTACCAGCCCCCACTCCCCTACTTCAAAATGAAGCCCCACCCTCTGTACTACCAATCCTTATTATCTTACTCTTTCCTCAAGGCAACTTGTCACCGTCTAATACATGGTAGAATTTGTTACTTTCATTATTTACTTTCTGTCTCCTTTTTCAGAATTTAAGCTCCATAGTGATGGAGCAACTTTTGTGGCCATTGTTTTGTTTATTGATATTGCCCAAACATCTAAAAGTGTTTGGCACAAAATAGAGGCTCAGTAAATATTGGCAGAAGGAATTAGGTAAACAGATCAGAAAAATGCATTCCTAGAGTTTTGTTTTGTTTTTTGTTTTTCTACACTTCATCCTTTACTATTTATTTAAAAGGAACCCAATTAAAATAGCAGACCAGTGAATTTGCAGTTTGGGAGACAACTGGGAAGCAAACACAGAGTAAACAGTTAAGATATGGTAATGACCTTAGATTTGGCCTACCTGGGATTGATTCCTGTCTTTGCCATATAAAAAGCTCGTTGGGATCATCATCTTTCTTATTATTTCATTAACATGAATACTTTAAAATAGTCATCGAGTCAATAACAAAAATAAAAAAGAAAATCTTGTATTTTTTTTCAATTTTTTACCCCAGCACTTGTTTTTCTTACGCATCCAAATATGTAAATGATGACATTTATTTTTTGAAGAGTCCATGCTTTTGAAATAAAGAATTACATCTACAAATCAAACATAAAACCTCATTATAATTTATCTAGCTATATCTTCTCATAATACCCAGCATTTTCCACTCATTTCATGTTAGTACACATGCGTTTGGTCACCAGATCTTGAACTGCCCTTCTTATGTTGGATTTGTGACATTGTGCGTCATCAAGAGCTGTTCTCAAAAACACAGATTCAATTACATCTAACAAACAGGCCAAATATCTAATCTGCCACCATTAAAACTATATTAACCTGCTTTTATCCAGTCGGGGCTTGAATAACAGAGCAAGACTACATCTGTGTCCACAGCTGCTTCCTTTTAGGAAAGAGCTATAGCATAATATTCTGGACAAGGGCCTTTTGAAGAGTCTACGCAAAGTATAGTTTTCCGTATCAGGGAAAACTGGTTTTCAGGGTTTTGGGCCTCTGCTTTACCATCCATTTCCCCCTTTACAGAGGATCCACTTTGTCTTTTTGCATTACCTTCTGTTTCTATCATTAACACCTCTTTTCCAGAAGCAATCTATCATTTATGTCTTAGTGTGAACTATTTTTTCTGGAAGTCCTTGCTTTTATAGCTTAATTTTCAACTAAATAAATAGCCTTTTTTCCATTAAAAAAATGGGTGTGAAGAAGTTAGTAGGAAAAGTATTTTGAGAGGGCTTTTTCAGCACTATAATAATCCCAACAGTCCTGCTTCATTACTTTATAATGTCTGATTCTGAATTTATGATTTTGTCTCCTGATTATTAATAGGTGGCATTTAATGTTTTCCTTCTGATTGTTAAGTGTCTTTTTTTTATTTATTTTTTATTTTTTAATATAGTTTATTGTCAGGTTGGTTTCCATATAACACCCAATGCTCATTCCAGCAAGTGCCCTCCTCCGTGCCCATCACCCATTTTACCCTCTCCCCCACCCCACATCAACCCTCAGTTTGATCTCAGTATTTAAGAGTCTCTTATGGTTTACCTCCCTTCCTCTCCTGAACTATTTTTTTCCCTGCCCCTCCCCTATGGTTCTTTTGTTCTTTTTAGAGTGGCTTTGAAAATTCAGAAATAAATAGAATTTAAAAAATCATATTTCTACCCCTTCCTAGAAATCATTGCTATAATGCTAGTCTTAATTCACATTTACTAGATTTGGGAAATATATTTGAATTACTTACTAATTGAATAGGTGAAAAAAGAATAATTCATTTCTTGAATTCATTTTTTCAAATTGTGGAGCTGAACATCTTATTAGCCATTTGTATTTTCTCTCTTGTGAATTATCTTCTCTTTAACATTAAACAACTTTTTTTTAACATTTATTCATTGGTGAGAGACAGAGACAGAGTGTGAGCCGGGGAAGAGCAGAGAAGAGAGGGAGAGAGACACAGTACCTGAAGCAGGCTCCAGGCTCTGAGCTGTCAGCACTGAGCCCAACCCAGGGCTCAAACTTACGAACCATGAGATTATGACCTGAGCCGGATTTGGGTGCTTAATTGACTGAGCCACTCAGGCATCCCACTTCTCATTAACATTTTAATTACTAATAATATTTACTTATTGTGTGTGGTAAGGCATTTCAAATGTGTTGCTTGCCATATACATTTATTTATATTTGACATAGTTTTTTATCATTTTATATTTAGACATTTTTTTTTATCTGCATTCATAAAAAAAAACAAACGCCTGGGTGGCTCAGTCACTTAAGCTTACAACTTTGGCATAGGTCATGATCTCAAGGTTTGTGGGTTTTAGCCCCGCACTGGGCTCTGTGCTCTCAGCTAGGAGCCTGGAGCCTGCTTCAGATTCTGTGTCCCCCCTCTCTGCCCATCCCTTGTGCACTCTTGCTCTCTCTCAAAAATAAATAAACATTTCAAAAATTTAAAAAAATAAAAGTTTTCTGCATTCATTCAGACAGCAACAAATTTAATCAGCATTTTCTTCTTAACTTTTTGGTTTACATGATTTGAAGTGTAGCTCTTGAGTTCTTTGAGTGGTGGTTTACATTGTAAATAAGCAAATTGTGTATATTCTCTAAGTTGCTACATAATTTTGTCAGCAAGTTTAGGTTTTTTTGTTGTTGGTTTATCATATGTTAGATCAATCAAATGGTAGAGAAGAATTCACTGGAATTAGCTAATTAGGCAGAAATTATGTTTCATTAATGGTAGAAGCCAAGTAATAGTCACTGCAGAAGGAGATGGGAGAGGAGGACATGGAAATTTTTATTAAGATTATATTTTCAAGGCACTGGAGTGTGAAAGGAGATAGAAAAAGGGAAAAATAGTGTTTTGGAGATAAAAATCTACATTTGTAAAAATATGGGAGGGCCTTGAGTGTGTTTGCTGAGGAGAGAAGAAAGTAGAAATGGCGAGGTCTGTAGATGCAGGATGGTTCAGGCAAATTAGTGGTGGGATTAGGTAGCTGGAGAGGCCGGAGAAGGAAGCTAACCCTGACATGGGTCTGCTAAGACCCTCTGAAGACAGTTTTCTACTGAGTGGGAAATAGACCATACAAATGTGTATGGTGCATGTATATTTGTAGGAAGGAGAGCCTGAGGTTGAGTCAGATTTCTTGGCATATAAAACAAGAAGGAAAGCATGTTCTGTAAGTGAAGAGGAAGGTAATAGATGTTATTTATGTCTGGATTTCTTCGGACTTCTATTCAGCAAATACTGAATGTGGCCATATGTCAAGCCCTGTCCTAAGACCTTTCATGAAAGGTGACCAGAACTGGAGTGTACAGTGGAGTCTCTCAAATTACTCCAGTCATGAATTGACCAGAATGTCACACAGGGAAAAGGACTGTATGACCTCTACGCTGCAACACCCAGAGTACTGTCAATTCCAAAATGGAGTCTCCTTAACTGGGTGCATTCAATTTGGGAAGAGGTGTATTTTCAGTTTGGGTAATGACATAAAAATAAAAAAGGCCTAATATAGATGCAAATAGATAAATATGGAAGTATTTATGTATATAGTTAAGGGTTAGTATACACACAGATACTTCCTTGCTGTGTGTGCTGAGAGGGCCAAGAAGCACAACACCCATCAGCACTGAGCATCTCCAGCTGAGACTGGTTTCTCCAATAGAGGCATGGGGATTTCTTGGAGAAGTGGTTTATTTGAGGACTGAGGTAAAGAATACACAAGACAAGCCTGGAGTACCTTTTAGTACCAGTAAGTTAAGAAGTGCTTGCATATACAGTCCTCTGAACACACATATACACAGTGGTAGGTAGGGTATACCAGTTGGACCTAGAAGTCAACTTAAAGAATCCTGATGGCCAAAGCTGGAAGAGTCTGAGAAACGAAACAAGTAACATTGTGTTGGATTATAACCTAACATTTAAGATGAATATTCATGAGTCCATACTGATCTAAATGACTGATTAAATAGGCTGAATAGACAAATCTCCCAGTGCAAAAGGATTCTGAATTATTTATGTAAATACTTCTCTTGCAAGGATGTAGAACATAACTCCCACTCCTTAAGTGTAGCTGTACTACGTGATTCCTTCCAAAGAGTGTAACTTGGGAAGTAGAGAAAAGATTAACTTTACAGTGGAAAAACCTTGTAAAACTGCCTTAGCCAGATGATCAAGGTTAATTTAACCTCAAAAGCAATGCCATGTTGCTAGTATATACCCATAATATCATGTGGTGAGAATACATTTACCTACGTGATCTTCCTCCTCAAAACCTTTAACTCCAATCTAATCATGAGATAAACATCAAATGACAATTGAGAGATATTCTACAAATAAATTCCTGGTTTCCAAACTGTCACAGTCATCAAAAACAAAGTCAGAAAAACTGTCATAGCCAAAAGGAGTCTAAGGAGATAGAACAATGGTATCCTGGATCAGATCGGGAAGTCAAAAAAAAGACATTAAAAAACAACTAGGTATATCTGAATAACATATTGGCTATAGTCACTAATAATATATCAGTATTGGTTCATTAATTTAGTGAATGTACCATCCTATGCAAAATGTTAATAATGGGAACGTGTGTTTGTGGGAGGAGTGGGGGTAGCATCTGACTCTGTGCCATGTTTACAACTTTTCTGTAAATCTAAAACTATCCTGAAGTAAAAATTTTATTAAAAATTTTTAAAAAGCCACACTACAAACCATATACTCTTTAAAAAATATATCAAAAGCTAAAGACAAATCCTATTAGTGCTAACTTGATTTATTGAGTAATCCTTTCGTAAACACCCCAGTGTGCTAATGAAGTATCATCTAGTGTTTCTTTCTTATCTTTCAGCAGAGGAAACAAATGAATTAGTCTGTAGTTGACAACTTTCATTTTGGGGTTTAAGGAATTTCTTCTCCCAGAAAAGTGCAATGAGTTTATTTTTAATTACAGAATGCATTCTGTAGAAAAATGTAGCACGTTTTAAACTAAACGAAATGGCCGTCCAGGAACTTCTGTGCAGGTTAAGCCTACGTTTACCAGATTATTGCTTGGTAAAGTTCAGCTCCACAGTAAGCAGTGACCTGGCGCACTGACAGTGATGAAGGATTTGAAAATGCCGGGTTCTAAGGAAAAGGTTCACTCGGTGCAAAGCATATTGTTTATCATTATTTTGGAAGCATCTATCATGAGGCCAATATATTCATTTGTTAATGTAGCATTATTCATAGTAGGGGGCACCGGATTCTTATTCAGTCTTAGTCCTTCGGACTTTTTTTTGAATAAATATGTTTTGTTCCTTTTCCAGCATTAATTACATAAAGTGATTTCCACCTTACCAAAGGATGTTGCTAAAGGCCTGTTCCACTCCCGCCTATTAATTTCTCCTGAAAAATGATAAATGTTCGTGAGAAGTGATTCTTGATCTTTTGAGTTTTGCATCATAACACTTAATGTGTTAAGAAAATCTGGGTCCCACGGTCATAAAATCAAACCATGTTTATAGTCATCCATTATAAATATATTTTCATTTATACTTAAAGCATAAATTGATACAATTTTAGCAGTAAACTCTGTTCACCCAGTATGTTAGAAATATTTGAGAGAGGTGAGACTGCAGAAAACAGGTGATTTGGTGAAATATTTAATGTCTGCCAGCCAACATGAATAAAAATTACAGTCAATTATGTGATTGGAAAGGATTGGCAAAAGAAAGTATAACATGAGGATTGAGAGAAAATCTGAGTAATATTTATGAAATTCTTTGTATCTCACTATACTGCTGTAAATGTTATTGGGGAAGATTCTGGGATACCATTTCTTGTTCCATGCATCAGTTTACTAATTGTTCCCAGGAGCTCCTTGGTAGTGACAACAAGGGACTTGACACTAACAACATTTGCATATTAAGTGATAGGTACTTATATAATTTTCCTTTTTTAAAAAAATTATTTTATTTTATTTTATTTTTGAGAGAGAGAAAGAGGGAGGCAGTATATGAACATGGAGCAGGAGCAGAGAGAGGGAGACACAGAATCTGAAGCAGGCTTCAGGCTCTAAGGTGTCAGCACAGAGCCCAATGCAGGGCTCTGTCTCACCAAGCACGAGATCATGACCTGAGCTGAAGTTGGACGCTTAACCAAATGAGCCACCTAGGACCCCTATAATTTTTTTTTCTGATTTTTGTTGCAAAATTTTTAGTCAGGAGTCTAAAAGAGATATAACTGTACAATCTTTGCCTTGCTTAAATGTATTTCCTGTGCTTAAATATTTAGTTGAACTGAACTCAGACATCTGTAACAGATGTTGAAAATTTGTAAGAGGTTTTTTTCTTTTTTAATAAGGTTTATATCCCACCCTTTAGAGCCCATATATCTAAACAAGATTTCCAGTATGCTGGCCACTTCATGCACACTGTCTTGATTAGCATGATAAGAGCAGATCAGTGGGACATTCTTTAGGCAGTCCAGACCACTCAGGACACTGCAAATTATATTATGACAGAGGGACGGAGAGTTAACATGGCCGCGAGGACAAAACTGTAAATGGATACATTTATAAATTACAGGTGACTACAAATTGTTTCTGATTCTCTTCTCTGATCGGTATGGGAAAACTTATATGTTAAACCAAAAGCCCCATGTCATATATCTTAGGTCATATGAATCAAGGATATAACATCAAAGATATACCTATCAGATATCCCATCTGCTAGTTCATGGAGAATAGGGGCTGCAGCTTGTAGTCTGCTGTCATCCTCAGGATCCTTCTGGTTAGTGGAGGAGCCAGACTATTGAATTAAGTGGGGACATAATGAGAACCATACTTTAGATCTTAAGGGAGGCACTAATCATCTCCTGTAAGAGGTTTTGGATTGTGACCTCAAGAAACTTACAGCTCTATAAAGGGCACCATACCCAAGAAGGTAATTGTAGATTTTTTTTTTTTTTTAGCACAGTAATTAAAGTGAGTACATGGTGTTTGAACAGTTGTACCCTCGAAATAGAGGAGGGCCTAGAAAACTTTTTAAGGAAGTGAAAGTGGTAATGCTTTGAACTGAACTGTATTTTCAAAAAGGTAACCAGAAAGGGGAGAAGGGGAAGAACAAGAAGACACTCAAGGCAGAAAGAGCAAGAAGCAAGAAATAATGACAATGCTGGGAAACTGCATCCTGTGGTTAGTTGCTGAGGCATCAATTGTGGGGCTCCTGTGATGGGAAGTCAGATTGCAGAAGAAAACAAGTCCAGATCATGGAGAGTCTTCATTATCATGTTCAGAATCCTTTATCCCATCACAGAGAACCAGGTTATGCCAGAGTCAAGGTTGTATTTCTAATCTAATGGATCATTCTGGCTTACTCCCCCGTGAGGACCATAACTTTGAGGTGGAACATTTGGAGACAGGTAAAGCTGTTGGAACTTTATTGGCAAAACTGTGGGACTGATGGTGTGAGTGGGCTGCCAGAGTAGGGTTGGAAATAGAGTTACTGAGTCCAAATGGTGTTTGGTGAGTCCAAATGGGTGACTGGTGTTGGAGCTGTAGAAAGGACCCAACTTGTAGACCTAGAGATTGGATGGTTGAGGGATGTGCAAGAAGCAGTACAGATGGGAAAAGTTTGACAGAAGTGACTGGGGATTTGAGGACACAGTGTATTTATTTTGAACTTTACCCTAAGGTTATGAGGCACATTTGGATAGAGATATCAACAACAAATCTGATGCTCAGAATGGAGGATGGAGATCTTCTGGCTTTAGAAAATAATTAGAGATATTGAAGATAACATCAACTTTCTTGCAAGAGTTTCAGAATTTTTCCTTTAGCCCTTCTTTGTGTGAGGTCACTTGCTCTATGGACAACCACTGGCTGAGTTGGTAAAATTGTTCAAAGAGTTGATTTTTATAGTTTAATTTCTATCAACATGAAACCTGGAAAGAAAATCTGAAATAATATTTGACTTTTTTGTCTAGTAATTGTATAGCTAAAATAAAGTATCATATAGTCATGATATATGTACGTTTTGTTATTTATTCCCACTAAAACATAAGTAGAGACTCTAGAGACTTTTTCATATGTTAAATTTTCACACAGGTAAAATTATAGTTCATAGAAACACAAAATGAACATAATTCAAATATTTTATTTAATTAATGAAGGAACCAAAAAGATGTTAAGCCCTTCTCAACGAGACAAAATTAGTTTGCATTGTCATGGACAGAAATCCTTTGAATTGCTGCAAATAGAAAATGTTTGCATTGCTACCAGTTTTCTCTAGCATAAGGATTATCCCTAAAGTTGTCAAATAGTCTAGTCAAAAGCAATCAGAAATGCATATATGCATTCTTATTTTTAATCCCTAGAAGAATCATTAGAAATCTCTAACGTTCCATTGAAAAGACACTCGGTAATCTTTTTTTGTATTAAGATCCTAATACACTGTCTGATGCATTGTAAATACCCAGGAAATGATTGACCATAATTAGAATATATCTATACCACTAACATGTTAAATGTGCTTCAGAATGAATGGCCTCAGAATTTCTGTCAAATTTTTATGAACCCAAGTGTTGCTGTTTTTGCATATATGAAAAATTAAACCTCAAGTGTCTTCGGTTTATAACATTTCAATTATGTCAGCATATGGGATTCTCACCTTATTTTTAATGAGGTTTCTTTAAATTTGAGTTGTCTTCCATATGATTAATAAGGAAGATGTTTATAAAATCAAATTTTTTGTCAAAGTTGTCACTTTTGCTTCATGCAGTTAAGCTTAACTAATTAAAAAAAATCACCAAGCCAAAATACATCAAGATAAATTGTATTTGAAAAAACTTAGCTAAAAGGAGAATGTATTTTATTATGCAAAACTGAAAGCTATAGCTAGGATGAGGAAATCTTTTCTCCTAATTCAAATTACAGAATTTCAAAGCAAAAAGATCATCTTGTCTCACCCCTCACTTTATAGGGGAAACAGAGCCCCAGAAGGAGCACATGATCTGCTCAGTGTCTCAGAGGTTATAAAAGAGCAATCTTACCAATATTTTTATGAATAAAGACTGAGAATCAGTTCATTTTTATAGGATACTTTTTGAAAGCTTTCTACTCCTTGTTATGAGAGTGACTGAACTTTTAGAGAGTTCTGACTTAAAACATCCAGGAGTGTTTACCACTGGGAAGAAAATTCCTTTTGGGAGATGATCTTGAAGTACAACCACCTTGAGCTCTTCACTTATTCTACTGAGACAATAACTGACCTAAAGAAAAAGCAGTAGAGAGCATGGATAGAGACTGTGGCTAAAATGAACAAATCAAGAGACTATAGATGCTGGCGAGGGTGTGGAGAGACAGGCACCCTCCTGCACTGTTGGTGGGAATGTAAACTGGTGCAGCCACTTTGGAAAACAGTGTGGAGGTTTCTCAAAAAACTATCGATAGAACTCCCTTATGACCCAGCAATAGCATTGCTGGGGATTTACCCAAGAGATAGAG